>CANYCX010206059.1:0-16336 GCA_948193385.1 Breynia disticha f. nivosa | reverse complement strand
TTGTGTTGCATGACTGTGTGACACGAGTACATGAGATGTGTACTGAGATATGATATGCCGGGCGAGAGCTCGATGCCGGTCAGGGACCGATGTAATCGGGAGAGATCTCGATATGAAATACCTGAGAAGGGTATATGAAATAAAGTACCTGAGAAGGGTACAAGAAAAAGAAAAGAAAAGAGAAAAAGAAAGAGAAAGAAAAGCAAGACCCCGGGGCAAGCATTTGCATGTGAATTGCATTTGCATTTGAGTCTCATTCATACATAATACATACAATTATTGCATAATTGAAAGATATGAGTAAGACTGAAATTTATACTTATGATGAAACTAAAGATAATGAACTTAAGCTTTATGTGCTTAGAACCTTGATGTGATGAATGCGATAAAAGAGAATGAAAGAGTATGTGAGATAAAGCCAATGAAAATATACGAAGCTTGGTATGCTTATTGTTTTGAGATATTGATATGAAAGAGATGAAATAAAAATGAGTAGACGGGTAGGTTAGAGGAGAATCATATTCCCTAAGGAATATAGATTTCCCTGCGCCACTTACTGAGCTTTCTCGCTCACTAGGACGATTTGTTTAAAAATGCGCAGGTCAGTGAGAGTGCCAGTGAACCGGAGTTTTCAGTGATCTTGCATCGGACTTGCTGACGTCAGAGGTGGAGCTCCATTGTTATTTGTATTTCTGTTTTCAATTAGAGGATTTGAACTTATGGAAATGTAATAAGTGTGTTTGAATTTATTTTCAAACGTTTTATTTGCTTCCACTGATTTTTCCTAAACTGGGATTATGTTATATATGATTTGGGGCCCGTATTGGTTTTTATGGAAATGTATTTAATCTCTATCTCCTCTAATCTATATTGTAATTTAACTCTGATATTATTATTATTTTATAATTATTCTATAATATTGTTAATTAAATGGAAAATGGGATTTAATTTTTGGGGGTCACAGAGCATGTGTGAGACTCAATTTTAAAAGCTGTTTTTCACGATAAACAATATAATTTAAGAAATGATATAAAAATCAGATATAAAAACAAAGGAGAGAGAAAATATATGCACGTTGTATTTACTCAAAACACTGGCCAAATCTGTTCCATTTTTAAAATCAACACACAAGCGGAAGCTAAAAACGTTTGTCAAACTCAAAAGTTGCGTGTATATACATAGATGTACAACATGTATAAAGCAAAATATCAAAAATAAACTCTGGAGCCCGACCTCAGATGTAAAGCTCAGGAAATGTTGATCACCTCTGGCACTGTCCAGTCAAGCAGCTACCTACAATCTGCACAATCATTTACACAACAAACGGGGGTGAGTATGAAATATACTCAGTAAGAATTCTTAGTTTCATTTACAGTAAATGATGTACAGTGAAAAAATATAAATAAGCACGAGGACATGCCTATCTATTTTCTCTCTATGACATCCGATTATGCCAGTACAAACATATCACACAAATATAAAACAACAGCCACATAGGTTAACATCCACACAGGATAGTGTGTATATATATATATATATATATATAACCATATAGGCATCAATCAAATAAGTTCACACAGAACGTCAAGATAGCACACAACAACATACGAACCATAGGCTCAAATATCCACACAGGATTGATCACATAGATCATACTTATACGCACATAACATCCACACAGGATCTGAATCATAACATTATACATATATGAATGTAAATGTATGAAATGAAATGCTAAAACAATTCCACACAGGATAACCCTGGGTTTTTGTCCACCATAACATACAGCAGTAGCAATCCTCTATCGCACATAGCAGAGGACTGACACACAGCCTGAACACAAAGCTCTGAGCATATAGCTCGTAAATACGGACCGCACACAGCACAGTCCAGGACAACACACAACACGTCCTTTCTCCACACAGGAATATAACCACATAGGCTAGTGTCATACAAATGCTTATGCAATACGTGAATGTATGAATGTCATTCGTATCATATCAGCACACAACATAGGAATGACATTCGTATCAGCACATAACATATCTCACACAGAGCATATAATATACCACACAGGTTCACGTTTATCATGCTTTCTATAATATTGTCCATAGCACACAGCAATAGAACAAAGAAAGCATGTCAACATCTCTCACATAGAACATACCACACAGGTATAAAACATCCATAATAAGTCAACCAAATGTCAATCATATATTCAAGCAAAGCAAACACATGTTTACTCATAATCAACGTAAAATCATCCATTTGACCATTAAGGCATATAACCTTAAACATACCATTTTCAATTCAATTCATCTATCTCTGGCAATCTCAAACACAACATTATAGGCTTTCATATATGTAAATATAGTTTCTCTAAAGAAAAAATCTATATTCTTACATGTGAATATCCTTATGAATCAATTTAGTAAGCGTAAGAACACTTACCTCGTCAATCAAAAATCAATAATATCAACACATAATCAACCTCCGGTCGATCGTCGTACGGATCCTCTTATACAAAATTACGTATATACAGGTTATTAATTAACCTTTTCACATTAATTCCAACTTAGAATCATCCAATCATAAATCTAAACCTTCATTCACTTATTCTAACAAATTTCAGCATAAACCCTTTGTAAACCCTAAATCAACCTTTTGTTTTCCACATTTTTTTATCCATCCTTCTTCCTAATTTCTATCCTAGCATATCCATGACATCAATTCAAGGTTTTTTTCACTTATATATATATAAATTCCAGTAGTAAAACTTCCATGTAAATCCAACCAAATCATCAAAATCAAAGTATAAACCTTATTTAAACCTTTAGACAAGCTTACCTTAAGAACTTAGGATGATTTCTTGCAAGAATTTGATGTTTGTAGGACAAATTTGTGATTAGGAAGCTTTATTATGATGGTGGGACATTGAGAGAATGTTTCAAAGGTAAAGGATAGGTTTTTAACTCGTTTAAAGGGTTTTAAGTCCTTTAAATACGAATTCTAGCCGTCCAAACGGCTTTTGGAACGGCCTCTGGGCGTTCTGGCGGTCGTTCACTCCTTATAGCACCTAAATTATATGGGAACGGTTTGTGAAATGGCCTCCAAGGTCATTCTGATGGTAGTTCCCCCTTTAATTTCAGCACAAAATGCATTCTAACAGCATTTTTCAACATTTTTCTTCATGGTTTCATATCAAATTTCTATCAACCTTTGATTAACCTTCATACCTTTGATTAACCTTCAAATCTTAAGCTTTAAACATTAATTTTGCTTAATTTCATATGAAAAATTTTTGGATGTTACAACATGTATCCTTCTCTTCCAAATTAAAAATCCAGGTCATTCATTCAACTTATACAACTTTTGTGCACTATCGGTGCATAATTTTTCATTGTTTCATCATTGTTCATTTATCCATTCAACTTATATAAATGTCTTGTATTGCCACTGCACTCTCCTTTAATTTCTCACTGTTTCATAGTTGTACTTTTATCCATTCAATTTATATAATTGTCGTGCACTGCCACTTCACTCTCTTTTCTTACTGTTTCATTACACTGTATTGAGTATTTAACCAAATTTACAAAAGAATGAAAATGGATATAATACAATGAATATTTTACATTGAATTTTTGGAATTCTATACATTGTTGTTCCCAAACATAAAATTTCACTTTGTTCATCACACTCGTTTGTGTTATATGCTTTATTTAAGGGTACCTTATTTACATGCATGTATGCTTGCATTACTATTTTCTGATTTTGTTTGTCATCTCTTTTGTTTTTGCTTTTAGCAGTTACCCGGCGAAACGTTTTGATTTTAATTCATTAGCGGTGCTAATATAAGAGTTTTGTTTAATACAAAAGATAGATGGTTGCATAATATGAAGATCGTACTTGGGATCCTTCAAGTGTTTCAGTCGTAAATAGTATTTTTGTAGCTATTTGAAATGGACAAAGTCTTTAATGATTACTATGCTAGATCACTATTAAATTGTTTTGTAATTTTACATCTCATTTAACTATCAACTATTGGAGAATTTCATTTGGAAAATTACGGGAATCTCCTATATAGTGTTTGAAATAATAGGAATGTCAGGGTATGTTTGTTTGTTTTTGTTTATATCAGATCTAGTTCATTAATTATATGAATACCCGATTTTTGAGTTTACAATTATAAAAATGTCAGGGTATGTTCATACATATGTTTAGTGTTCATCGTTGTTCATTATTGTTCATATGTCGAGAGAATAAAAAGTGACATTTTTGCATTTTAAGACATAAAATCTGACATTCATTGAATTGTGAACTAGAATCTGACATAAACAAAAATAAACAAATATACACCGACATTCCTATCATTTCAAAATCAAATCATAGTAGTTTACATAATTGTCCGATTTTTTTTTTATCATATTAGACCTTTTCATAATGATGACACATACAGTTCATAATGCTGATAACACCTCTATTCTAGAAGAATTGTGGTAAATTTTTTTTAACTAAGCTTGTATTAAATACATATTAATGAATATTACTTTTATTCACCGATTGATTAAATGAACTAAGAAATTATTTATGTGTGTGTTCACTCTTAAAATTAACTCTTTAAATATTTTAAACACTTTTCAATATACAAAAAAATTCGTCGTCGAAGAGATAACAAATGGCATAATTAATCATGAAATACAGGAGCTAACAGATATATATGGGGTTAGAAGCAACCATGAAATGGAGGTTATAATAGAGGAGTTTCGGGAGCTGATTTTTTCACATTTCGACGGGCTATAACAAACATGGGTTCAATGATCTTAAACCAGCGTTACGAACATGGTAGCGAAAACAAGATGAAATCCTCAACTGAGTTGCCATCAAACATATTCTGTTCCATAGAAAGAAAACTGTTCACTCTAGTCCCAAGACATCCCTACCGAGCTCGAATCTCACCAAGTGGACCGAGAGATAAGAATGTCCTGGAGAATAGAGCTACATATCAAACACTATCATACAAAACAAGTTCCAAGCTGAGAAATGTCTTCCCCAACGCAGATGCAAGAAATGAGTCAGAAATAGCAAATCAAATTAAGGTTAGTCTGAGCTAATGTTGATTTGTACAGCTCAATAGACCTCAGTATCTAACACTGTTTGATCTGATGAAGAACTCTGCACATTTTGAACAAAGTCTCAACTCTATGCGGTTTTCTCCAATTGCTGCTTTGTTTCCAAGGACCAGCTCCGATCAACTGTTTCTTTTTCAGTCGATCAACATCACATTTGCATCCTCCAATGAAGCTTCAACATGGTTGTTCCAATAGCTTCAATATACTGTAAAAGTCAGAATGAGATCATGTGAATCGAATAAACAATATGGAAATGCAGCTTAAATCAGTGATGCATTTGTTGGTTTAATACAAAACAAAAGGGTTCTTGCACTAGGGAACCAGCATGGATGGAACTATAACAAAATCTTAAGGGGCTCAATTTTTCTCTTGATAAAATTATAAACCATACTTGCAAGTCATAAAATTTTGCTGAAGTGATTTTATAATCAAAGCAACTTCCTTTTTTAAGAGAGTGATTAGGAAGAAACAGCCCGTACTCTTTCAGGAAGGAGGTAGCATCTGCAATGCGTAGTCTCTTTGCGATCTTGATCCACGATCTGTTTTTTCGGCTTCGGAAGGTCTAAAAACATCAAATTTGCATTCTGCAATGCAATCAGTAAGGGAAATAGTTCGGTAAGCTGTCTTATGGAGAAACAATAATTCAGAAGTGTCAATTACCTTTTGTATCAACTGCAGCAAATTTTATCCATTAGATAAAAATTACTTTGCACCTATTAAAATGAATGTCTGTCAAGTAATAAATGGTCTACACCGAAGGGTTTCTGCATTTAACAAACATGAAAGATCAGCACCCAATTGAAAATATCATTAGCAAATAATCTGCATCATCAACTTAAGAAAAGAAAATGGAATGAGCAATCACAAATTCCAAATTCAACTTTAGACACTATCTGAGTCTCTCTGGAGATCTTAATATAGCAGTGAAGACAACAAAATTCTGAAGGAACGGAAATTCTACCGCTCAAAATGATTAGAACAGAACCTCTGGGAAAGCAAACAGATTGATCTTCCTTCAACAGCAAGACCCAGCTAGAATTGGTTTCTCATTAGTAATGAAGATTCTTTATAATGAAATCACTTCTGAAAGAAAGGGATCTTGTTCTAAGCATCAAAACAAAACATCATACAAAGATTTAGTTTATTCAATCATGAAAAAATTTAACAATTCTGCCAACCAAAGGGTAAAAGAAGTACTTGGTGAAAAGAACATACACAAACTGAAAGTATGGTGCTGCATCATCAATCTTCCCCTTTGGCTACCTTCACTCAACAGCTCCAAAACATTTGGTATCATTCATGATCCAGCACCAGAATAGCAATAAATAGGACTATCACTTTTGAGCTTTGCAAGCCAACAAATGATATCAAATATTTACGAAAGCTAATTTTACGTCATTTTGAACCAACGTCAGACATGGAATAATGTTCAAACACAAGCTTACTTGATGAAATAATTAACTCGAATTTCATAGTGTACAATGAACCAGGCCACACTTCCAATTTTCTCTGTCACCAGCGGATGGCCTAAGCAAGCCTAATCCACAATCAATTTGGTTAAATAAATTTAGAGAATTCAAAACATAGATTTTTTCTTCACTTCAATTAAACATGAAATGAATTTTATTTTGATAAATTAAACTTAATTACCTGTGTCCGAACTGTTGTACGCGTGCATTAAGAATGTTGGTCATCTGAAACCACTCTGACAACTGTTATAAAGACACAGGTTTAATCACTGTCAATAAAGTGGAACAGATAACAAGAAAAAGTAAGTCACTTTACATTTCGAAAAGTCTTCACATTTAAAATGAAATGAATTTAGCAAAGAAACTGTATTAACATTATATTCATTTCTTTCAAGAATAAACCACCTAGAGAGAGCATAAATATGTATAATTTGACACAAATCGTAAGCGAAGCAAGGTATTTGAAACATACATATACTCGTCTTCACTATCCATCGTCCGATAGTGCTTGATTCTTCGAACCACGTGATTGTATCTGCACAATCCAGAAAAGTTCAAAACAAATTAGATTAAACAAAACTATTAAAGGATATAATTGCACTTGTGGAGTGTAGCTCTCACCAGTAGGCATCCGATATTTCGAATTTAGGAATTTTGCGCATCTTGGACCACCATAACTGCCCTTGTCCTCCTTGCAATTTCTTTTCGAGCTCAGGACAATTACGGATATCCAACTCCAACAATTTATCAAGCTGACCATCTTCCGGGAATGAGGCAAGCTTAGGGCAGTTGCATAATGTTAAAGACTTGAGATTAGTGAGGCCTTGAAATTTGGTGGAGAAATTTTCCATGTTTGGAAAATTTCTGATTGCCAAATGAGTAAGACTTGAAGGTAGCGTCACTTGTGTTTCATCTGGAGGAAACAATTTCGCTTCTGTACATACTTCTTCAAGATCCAGCTTCTGAAGAGAGTGGAGTTCGTCCAATCTCCATTCTAACTTTCGTAGATTCTTAATAGAAAATGTTGTGAGATTTGGAGGGAAAAATTCTCTAGGAGACGACACAAGGCTTGGGCAATTGGAAATGTGAAGTTTTTTGAGGGAAAAAAGTCTGTCCAAGTTATCAGGAAGGGCTTCCAGTTTCTCAAGGTCTCTAATCTCAAGTGTTTCCAAAGCGAATGGCAATCCCCAATATGGAAATGAAACAATACGGTGACAACCGGATATTTCAAATTCACTAAGTTTGTCAAGGTTATGAAGACCTCCTGGTAAAGATGTAAGATCCCCACAATCACATATATACATCGATTTAAGATGTGCGTTGCGATCGAATCTCTTTACTATGGACTTCAACTTTTTACAATTGGAAATCTCTAGACGATGTTGAAGCATAGATGGTAACCTACCAACGGGAATGTCTGAAATGGACGTGAGATTATCACATCCACTGATAAACAAATCTTCTAGATCAATTGAAAAAGAACTCCCACTCTCATCCTCAAACAAGCTTTTCAAATTTTTGCAGTCCACTATGCTAAGTTTTTTTAAAGTTGGCGGAAGTTGCCTTCTTCCAAATGAAATCAGAAAGTCACAACCACAAAGTTCTAGTTCTTGTAGATACCTATTACGAACAATCAGGTCCACGAAAGCACCAAATAAAATATTGCAGTCTATAATACTAATCACCTTAAGCTTGGAAGGAAGATCACCTGGAGAGGTTACTTGGCAGCGTTCAACTATCAGCTCCCTGAGGGACTCCAGCTTCTGTATCCACGCTGGTAGCATCGTGAATTCCCTCAATGTTACAACTTCAATCTCGCTGCTTTCAAGCTCCATCTGTAACTGCTCTGAATCGGTTGAGGGTAACTTTTGAAGCACGCATTCTAAATCGGTTACGACACTTCCATATTGTCTCAAGCTGGAAGGGACAGTCATTGTAAAATTAGAGTCGCAAGAGATGGTTAAGTTTTTGAAGTTATTTAGCCTCTGTCTGAAACCGTCTGCCAGATTTTGGATGGTTGAAATGTCAGAAAGCACAATCGTATTAAGGGACCCGAAGTCGTCTTTGAGCATGAAGTCCACTCCTTTGCAGTTTCTGATTTCCAGTGCTGAGAGCATTTGGATGCTTGAAAGTGAAACCACCAAATTCTCACAATCATTAACAACAAGAACTTCCAACGAAGGTAGATGGGCAGGTAAATTCCCCGATAATTTGCCACAGTTTCCAATACAAAGCTCACGTAGTTTTTCGAACCCAATCCTGCAATCGTACCACATGTTCCAATCATCCATAAATCGAAAACACAATACCTCGAGGGATGGGAAAGGATTAGAGCAAGAACCCCCATAAAACTGCTGATCAATCTTTTGGACATTAGACATTTTTATGATAAACAAATTCTTCAAGTTAGGCAGTGTGCCCAGTTGGGGCAATGATGTACACCTATCGCAACCTTCCAACCTTAACTCCACCAAGTTATTCAAATATTGTAACCAGGAAGGAAACTTTGAACCAGCATAATCACTTACTGTGAGCTTCTTCAGATAGCTATGAGGTTGTAATTCATCAAGTACCTCGTGTTGCATTTCACCATCTTGCATATAACTGTCGGTGTTCCATGTCAGCTCCAAATCACGTATGCTTGTCTTCTCCATCAACTGGGCGTGCCTAGCATCTGATGCATTCTTCACATGATCTAAATTTGAAATGCAAATCTTTCCACGGAGGGAGTTCAAATTCCCCAAGGTTTCCATTGAGAATCTTCTTTTATCGACTACAAAATTGGATAACATTTGGAGGCCTTTCAAATGTTTTAGTTCCAGTGGCATTCCTTCTATCAAGTGTGCTCCTCTAATATTTAGGTGGACAAGGTTGATTAGCTTGTCCATTCCAGCAGGCAAATTCCTGAGATTCTCACATTCTTCTAAAATCAACGTCTGCAAGTTGTACAATGAAGTTGTTGAGTCTGGCAAAACCTCAATTGGTGTGTATGAGAGATCCAGATACCTCAAATGCTTCAATTTACCAACTGAGCTGGGGAGCTCTCTGATGTTACAACGATTAAAAGATACAACTCTTAAGTATCTGTGTCTTTCTAACAGCTCATTCGGAAAATAACTTGCTAGATAACACACATCATACCTTCTACCTGAAAAAGGAAGGAAGGCTCGTAAGCGTTCCATGTTTTGAAAGGATGCTAATCCCTTAAAACCGTCTAGATCGTCTTGAGTATAGGAGCTATATCGAGCACTTTCATAGTGATTACCAACATAATCTTCATCTTCAAATCTAACACAAATATCTCCAACAATCCATTTTGCTAGGTCATAAAATAAATTATGCATAATGAATCGAGTTCCATCAGAACTAAAATCTTGAAAAAAGGATCTCGAAACTAATTCATCGAAAATTTTACCACCTAGTTCCTCTGCGTTTGATCCATCATGACTTGGAGGAATCAAACCCTCGGCCATCCAAAGTAAAATGATTTGTTTCTTCTCAAAATCATAATCCTTTGGAAATATCGTGCAATAGAGGAAACACCTCTTTAGAATGGAAGGAAGAAAATAGTAGCACAATTTTAACGCAGGAAAAAAGTCGGCATCCTCATTCCACACCTTACTGTTCAGTACTTCTTCCCACTTATTTTCCTTTTGTCCACAAAGCAAACCACCTGATGCCCTTGCTGCTAATGGAATACCCTTACACTTGTTAGCAAGTTTTTGACCAATCCTTTCCAGCTCTGGTGGAATATCTGTACTTTCAAATGCAAAATCCGCAAACAAGCTCCAGCAAGCTTCGGGAGAAAGAGAGTCTAACGTTACAGGCATAACAGTTCCCATAATTCTTGCAGCTGTCTCTGTTCGTGTGGTGATGATTATTTTGCTTCTTGGCGCTCCATCCATTAGTGGAATATACAAGGTAGGCCAAACGCCAAAGCTCCAAACGTCATCGAGAACAATAAGAAATTTTTTTCCAGACAACGCTTGATTCAATTGGAGTTGCACTGCATTCAACTCTTTCCCATCGCTGCTTTGACGGGTGATTTGCTCCAGAATTCTCTTTGTGATGGTCATAATATCAGAAGTATCTGTCATATTAACCCATGCTCTCACTTGAAAATTATCTTGAACGAGTTTGTCACGGTAAACAAGCCGTGCAACTGTTGTTTTACCAATACCACCAATCCCAAATATGGGTATAACACCTAGTTTGTCACCGAAAGCTTTGTCCTCCTGAAGCAGCAATTGGATAATCTCAGCTGTTATATCATCTCTACCATGTATCTTTTGAGATGTAATATCCAGACTCCTTGGTGGTCGCACTGGGAACATACTAGTCGATGATGTGGATGGTGAAGTCCTTCTGAGGTTCTTACCCAAATAATCTTGCAGTGTTTCCGCGCAGTCTTTCAATGTGGAGGTAATCTCTTCCATCTCGCGCATCAGTTGAGTTTTTGTTTGGTCGGACATCTGCTGAGTAAAACAAGCGGAAGTGAGCTTTCGGAATAGGCTTGTCTTGGCAGAATGGCGTTCTCTGTGGTTCACTTTGCGGCTCAAACATTCTGCGGAGAACTCGTCCAAGAAATCCTCCACATCATAAGCTAGGTTTGTGAGCTTCTTCAGTTGTTGCTTCACCGATTGGGATGTTAGTTGGATCTCGTCTTTATCAACATGTTTGAGCAGAGGGAGAAGTTGCGGCAGCATATTCCCCCATTTCTTCATCTCACGCACTTGGGCTTTAGTAGCAACGTTGAGCAGCTCCAGGGAGTTAAGCTTCTCTAACAGCACTTCCAAGTGAGCAAAAATTGCAGGTCCTTCGCTGACTTCACCGACTTCACTGACCTCACCAGTAACAGACATTGCTAGTTTGTTTGCAAGTACAGACTGTGAGAGAGAGAGAGAGAGAGAGAGAGAGAGCAGACTGAGAGAGAGAGAGAGAGAGAGAGAGAGAGAGAGCAATGAGTTCAAGTTAGCTGCAAAAAGAAAAGTCTTTTCTTAAATAAAGGAGACAGAACAGTTAGTTTCTTCATTCTTAGGAAAAAGCCTTTCATACCACCAATCCCATAAATCAACTGGCGTAAGGTTATTTTAGTTTAATCAGAGATCTCAAGTTCGAGTTTTGAATACACAGTTGCGTTAAAATTTAGTTGAGAGAGCTTTGCCGCCCTTGTGACCGTGCCCGACTCGAATGAGAATTAATCTAGAATGCTTAGAATACCTAATGGTTCTAACCAAAAAAAAGAAAAAAGCCCTTGATAATACCAATTCAGTCACATACCCAATCAAAACGAGTTTTAGAATATTTGACTCAT
This sequence comes from Breynia disticha f. nivosa, assembly GCA_948193385.1. Classification (NCBI taxonomy): domain Eukaryota; kingdom Viridiplantae; phylum Streptophyta; class Magnoliopsida; order Malpighiales; family Phyllanthaceae; genus Breynia; species Breynia disticha. The sequence continues at coordinate 4,424 of CANYCX010206059.1, read as the reverse complement.
TTAAAATTTTACCAAATTGAGTCAAGTTTGTATTGAGTGTAAAATTTTGTTGGCAAATAAATTTGTTTAAATTTCGCGAACTAACGAGCACATTCACACACAAGTTCTTTGAGCTTCGCTAAATAAAATTTAAAATGCAATTTTATATGATATTGTTTACACTAAAAAATAATTCTGGTCCATAGACCAAATTAACCGGACAAGCCCGATTTTATGGAATCAATTCAACAAGAAAGAAAATAAATCAAATATTTAGAAAATATTTGATTTGTTATGCAAGACAAATAGAATCAATTAAGAAAATATGGGGTATCTGTCAAAGAGAAATAAACTTATGCCAAAGGAAAGTAATTTTCTGTCAAAAGAAGGTATTCTTGTGAAAGGCTCTAAAAATCCAGAAGAATGAAACGGAAGAGAGATAAATCATCCATCAACCAACATCCTTCTAACAGCACTTTGCTTCTGCTTTATGTTTTTTTTCAGCCATTGACACCCTTGTTTTTTCATTGACAGTTTTTATTTTTACATATTTTCTTGTATTTCATTGTTTTATTTCAATTTTATTGTTTGATACTCAGACTCATCATCAGACAGCAACCTTGCTCCTATTTTACAGTACTTTTCCTGTCATTGACAAAGCTTTATTTTTCATATTTTTTTTTACATTTCGTTGTCATCTTTAAGTTTCTTGTTATTTATTATTTTTGATTTTACGATTTGAGTTCATTGAGTCAAGAACCCTTGAGGAAAAATCATCCTATTTTCTCATTAGCAATCGTTTGATTAAAGTTTAAGATTTCGCACATTTGAATTTTTGGTTTGGAATAACGGCAAAATTCTTGGTACGCTCGCATTTATTTTATTTTTCTAACTTTGTTCTCGTTTTCGTTGTTAGGAAAGGACGATGTTTGTCACCATTCTAAAAAGAGGAAAACAATTTGGCACGTTCGGTGGGACGTGTCGACAATAGTAGTAACAAGAAACCCAGAAGCTGAGGCCAACGACATGGAAGAGACCAACAGTTCCATGGTGACTCACACACCGAGGGCAGGCCCAGTACCTAAAAACCAAAAGAAGAAGGAGTTGTTAGATGCATTAGTTGCAATACGGAAAGACATAGTACAGGCAATGACTCAATTAACACTAGCCATAAACCAGGTTGCAGCCAATGGCTCTGCACAAAGAACCTCCCTCGCACATGCTAAGGAAATGGCTGAGGGTGTCCAGGCCCCAAAAGGGCCAGAACCCGTGATTGCTTCCCAACCTGTAATTAACATTGAGGCTGAACAGAAAAGTTCGAAGGAAAGGATGCCCAAAGTCAATAAACAGGGGGCTAAGGGCGAAGTGGAAAATGAAGACAAGGGAAAACAGGTGGCAACTTCTTATCAGCCCCCACACAAGAGGGAAGACATTCCTAACGCTCTAACTCTGCCAGTGGGTAAGTTTGTCACACACACCCAAGGCTACACGGGGCCACGGACACAACCAACCTTTTATGAAGAAGGCGCTCCCTCTATTGGCAGGAATGTTACACTTGGGGGCAGTGGCAACTTTGAACCTACTATCAATGGACTCCCCCTGAGGCAGGAGAAGATAACACAGCCCATGAAAGAAAGGTCTGGGGGAAATGGTACCTCGTCAATGGATTTATGGAGGAAGAGCCTATGGATAAGGTAAGGGTGCCCATAGCCAATACAAGTAACCTAACCCACAGAGTAGAGGCTAGGAGGCAAGTAGACTTAATTGGGGAGGATCTGGAAATGATGTTTGATCTTTCCTAAAAGATTGAAATTGAGGACCAACCACTGTCAAAGGAAGAATCTATGAGATAGGTTAGCAAGTCATTGACTTTTGGGTTCCCATCAAAAGAAAATCATACCAAACCACTATACATAAAGGCCCATGTCAATGGAAAGCCCTTGGATAGGGTATTGGTGGACAAAGGCTCATCTGTTAATGACATTCCATGGAAGACTTTGCTAAATTTAGGAAAAAGTGATTTGGTTTTGGTTTTAAGATTTGGTGTAAATACACCATTCAAGCTTAAATACTTTAAGCTTTTTGGTGTATGGGGCAATTGTTTACACTAAAAAATAATTCCAGTCCGCAGATCGAATTAACTGGACAAGCCCGATTTCATTACGAATAAAATTGCAGAAAATATCATGGAATCAATTCAACAAGAAAGAAAATAAATTAAATATTTAGAAAATATTGGATTTGCTATGCAAGACAAATAGAATCAATTAAGAGAATATTTGGTATCTATCAAAAGGAAATAATTTTTTGCCAAAGGAAAGTATTTTTCTGTCAAAGGAAGGTATTCTTGCCAAAGGCTCTATAAATCCAAAAGAATGAAACGGAAAAGAGATCATTCATCAACCAACATCCCTCTGACAGCACTTTACTTCTACTTTATGTTATTTTTCAGTCATTGAGACCCTTGTTTATCCATTGACAGCCTTTGTTTTTACATATTTTCTTGTATTTCACTGTTTTATTCCGGTTTCATTGTTTGATACTCAGACTCAATCATTAGACAGCAACATTGCTCCTATTTTACAATACTTTTCCATCCATTGATGAAACTTTATTTTTCATATTTTCTTTACATTTTGTTGTCATCTTTAAGTTTTTTGTTACTTATTATTTTTAATTTGACAATTTAAGTTCATTGAGTTAAGGACCCTTGAGGAAAGATCGTCTTATTTTCTCATTAACAATCGTTTATTTAAAGTTTAAGATTCACACATTTGATTTATTTTTAGTTTGAAATAACGGTAAAATTCCTGGCACACTCACATTTATTTTATTTTTCTAACTTCATTCGCGCTTTCGTTGTTAGGAAAGGAGGACGTTCGTCACCCTTCTAAAAAGAGGCAAACATATGTAACATATTTATTTAATATTATTAGTATTTTTTATTTTTATATAATAAAATTATTATTTAAGTAATATTGTATAATTTATCATAATATATTATATATTTTATCAAAATATAATTTTGTTCAAATAATTATTTATTTTTAAATAAATTATATACATATGTGAAAGAAAAAGAAAATATTAAAGATATATATTAATATAAAAAATTAAATATGCCCAGGAGATGCCAGAGGTTCGTCCGATTATCTAAAAGTTATAGGATTGAGAAAAATGAAGAGGAAAGAGAAAGAAGATTGAAAAAAAGAAGCGGAAGAGAAGGGAAGAGAGAGAATAAGAGAAAAAAAAGTATAAGAGAGTGTGTGCTGAGTTTAATTAGGAAAGAGAAAATATTAAAAAATAATAAATGGGAGAGAGAAAAGTAAAATAAGTTAGGAAAGATAAGTGAGAAGAAGAGAAAAAAATTAATTAGAGAGATAAATTTTATATAAAAAGAATGGTAAATAAAAAAGAAAATATAAGAGAAAAATAAAATTTTGTTAAGTAGAAAAATTATTAGTATAAATTACTGTTGCTTTTAGTCTATTATAGCAACTCCAATGCAACTCTCTATACTTATGGTTAAATTTAAATTAAATAAAGAGTTAAATTATGAAAAGAGAGTCAAATTAGATTAGATCTCCAATGGTACTCTTTATAATTAATTCAAAATCTTTTTCATATCATTACTTTCAACAAACTCACAACTAAAAATAAAAATTATTTCAACATTTTGTAATTACAAAACAAGTAATATACAATAACACTCTTAATTGACTTTAATGAACTCACTCTCTTTGTGGTAAAATAAATCCTGAAACATACAGATAAGCTTAATCTTTTTGTGGTATCATTGTCTCACAATGTCATTGTTGCATTTGAGGATGCATGCATGACTTGAAAAAATCATCTGAAATAATTTTTAAACACAATTATGTAAATAGCATTGAAATTATTTAGACAAATTTTGGCTTATGATTAATATTTTTTTGCCAAAAAATTTACAATTCATCTTTGTCATTCTGATTTAGAACTTGTATTGTCAAAGCACCGTCTTTCTTTACAATCACTTTGATGGATCTGTAAAATAACCTAAAGAAAATTTTGATATTAATCATAAAAATTGAAGAAACAATGTATTATTACAGGAAGGTGAGGTGAACAATGTGTATAAAAATAAAATAGAGAGTGGTTTTTGCTCTTTAGAATTAGAGAGGCAAGTGAACTCTTTATTTTAATTTTAAAGATAGAGAGTAAAATATAGAGTCCATTGGAGTTATATTTTTTTATTAAACTCTCTATTATAAAGAACAAATGTAGTTTAAAGAGAACATTGGAGATGCTCTTAGAAGTTAGGTATGTAAATAATACGAAATTTCTGCATATGTTCAAGAAAACTTACCCAAAATTAGATCCTCCTTTGCACTCTTAAGCTCCTAATCACCAAAGCTTACTATGGAGAGAATGAATTCAGATTTTTGGGAGAGAGAAGAGAGAATATG
>CANYCX010206028.1:0-19730 GCA_948193385.1 Breynia disticha f. nivosa | reverse complement strand
ATGGTTGGATTGATGAGCATACATTGGCATTCATGAAAAATTGTAGTATTGACAAGAGGAGGAAAAGGATATGGACTCTATGTGAGTAAAATAAAGAGGGAGTGGTTATCCAGTTCTCGGTGAACAACAATTTGTGATTTAGCGGATAGTATATAAAACATACTTTACCGAGCACGCGTGGAAAACTCTTATAGAGTGTGCAGATTGATTAGTAAAATACGTTGCTAATCATGGATGCTTTGTGCGTAGAATGATTATACTATAAGTATAAATCATGGGCACTTTGTGTGCTAAAATATAAGCACTTATGTGCGAAGTATAAAAATGGATCCATAAATTGATAACCGATACTCCTGGCCGACGAGGCCCGTTTGCAAACGTTTATAAAGCGTAATAAGAGAATTGAGTGAGATATATAGTAATGCATTAGAAATGCATCAAGTGTCATTCACATATTCATATGTAATATGACTTGTTTTGATGTTGAAAGATGTATGAAAGATGTATGGAATGGAAGCTTGTGAATGAAGAATGTGAATTATGAATTGTTGACAATTAGGTGACATGAGTAAAATGTGACTTGAATGTTAAGTTAATGTTTGTGGATGGCATATATAATTGGTATGATGTATGTTGTTATGATTATACATTGGTATGACTCATAAAATGGGATTATTTTTGAATAATTGAAGGAATGGAAATGAAATGATATATGTCTTGCATTTTGGTATAAATTGGTATTGTAATGTATGCTTAATGTATACACTGAAATAATGTTGGAATTGGAAGAAAAATGAGTTAGAGATGATAGAAATGAGTTGGTTGAATTATGTTGAAATGTTGGTGTTGAAATATTGGTGATTAAATGAGAAGAGGAGAGATAAACTTAGGTTGAATTTGAATTGGTATAGTTTCAAACGGATGATGCAGCTGGGCGGGTTTCCACGCGTGGTGGATCCAGAGTACGCGCAGTGGGTGCGACCCCGCATACTCTGCCACCGACCGCGTGTCTATTGAAAAATAGAGTACGCGTGGTGGAACAACCACGCGTAGTCGTATGTGACCCCGCGTAGTTCCTCACGGACCGCGCGTTTGTTAGGACCAAGAACGCGTGTTCAGGACGACCACGCGTAGTCTGTTCTGAGACCGCGTTTTGTTGACCAGCACGCGTTCTAACCTGTTTTCTGTAGCAATTTGATAAATTGTTCTTCTTGGGTATATAAAATACTTTGAATTTATGAAATTTGATTATACGGACTTATTCTATACGGTAAATACATTAATAATTTGAATTTTAACAATAATTTAATTATTGTTTTGCTTGTGAAAGAAATCGACCTAAAATGGTTAAGTTGCTTACTGAGTTTGAAACTCACGCAAGTGTTTGCCTGTAACTCTCGGCAGGTCGTTAGAAGAGTTTATCGTGCAAATTAAGGTGCAGAGCTTAAAATTTTGGAAGTTTATACGAGAAGAAATCGAGGTGTGCAGGGTTGTATTTTCGTACTAAAGTTTGTATATGTATATGATAATGTTATATCTTACCTTATGTATTTTAGCATGGTTGGATTTGCAAATGGTTTTATAACCTAAAGATTTTGTAAACTAAAATGGTTTGATATATGTATAAATATATGTGGGTGAATGGGTTTGAGAAATTGAAACCTTCCTTCAATGTAATGTGTTATTAATATATTTATTTTTATTTACACTTTGATTTCTGGAGTTTAAGTATTGTCTGTAGGAGGGGCGTTATACATAGATAATATTTAAATTTCGGGGGTCACAGGAGAAATATGAAGATAGAAGGTTGAAATAGAAATGAGAGAGAATAGAGAGAACTAGAAAGAGAAGAGAGGGAATGACAAAATTAAGGGAAGGGAAGAATTTGAAAGAGAAAATAGAGAAAATAAAAAGAAGAGAATTAAGGAGAATTGAGATTAGAAGAGAGGAGAAAGTATTGAAAGAATAGAATGGTGGAAGAAAGAAAAGATGAGGAGAGGAAGAAGACAGAGGGAGAAGAAGAAGAAGAAGAGAGATAGAAAGATGGTTTAATATTTTGAGTTCCTTCTTGTGCCATTGATGAAAGCGGAAGGAGCTCTGTTACTAAATGTTAGGAACCTATTACAAAAGAAAAATAATTGTAGAGAAGAAGAAGGAAGGAGAAGAAATTAGAGAGAAGAGATTAAAGATAGAAGATAATAATTTCATTCATCCATAATCTATCAATCCTGTACAACATATTAATACTTGATAACTAAAAATAACTACTCTAAACATGTTTTCAAAATTAAGTAAAGTGGTAGCATGCGAGGGTAATGGAAAAAAATAAACTTATCCATTCTCACTAAAACGTCCTCAATCTTACCTCTAGGAAGCCTAACAGGCCTATCAGCTAACTGTAAACTCATCCTAGTAGGCAATGGTTCACCTAGGCCTAGCTGCTTAAACATCTTATATGACATCAGATTAATACTAGCTCCTAAGTTAGTCAAAGCCCTCTCACACACTAAACTACTGAAAGAGTAAGGAATAGTAAAACCCCTGGATCCTATAGCTTTTGTGGCAGTTTGTTCTGTAGGATAGTAAAACATTCCTAGATCAGTAAAACTATGGATATCTACTCCAACTTGTGCATATGAGGAAATGTCATTCCTCAACTTGGTTGTTTTGGTTGGTGGAAAATACTTTGCTAGAAATCTCTATGCCAAAACATCCCATGTATCAATAGATCCTCGTGGCAATTATTTGAGCCACTGTTTAGCACGTGCCCTCAAAGATAAAGGGAACAGCCTGTGTCTGATGGCATCGTCTAAAGCTCCGTTGATCTTGAAAGTGTCACATATCGCAAAAAAGTTTGAAAGATTTGCATTAGGGTCTTCGTCCTGTAAACCATAAAAATGAACATACTGTTGGATCATCTGGATGATATTCGGCTTGATTTCAAAGTTGTTAGCCACTCCTATTGGTCGGAATATACTGGATGTAGTGCCCATCATTTCCAGGATAGCATTGTTGAACATGGTTTTTGGATTATGATCTACCATGGTTGGAGTTACTGAATGCTCTGAATCTGATTGGCTTTCGCTTTTGAGATCAATTGTGGCTTCCGTCAATAGCTGTTCGCGATGTTGAAGGAGGACTATGCGTTTGATTTCAGGGTCGGTTTTGACAAGTTTTGAATTGTCACTCCTGGTCATAAACTACTTATGAACCTACAAGACAGTAAACCAAAAAGACAACCAAACATAAAATCCACTAAAAGAAGCAAAATAACAGAAAATAAAAAGAAAAAAATAAAAGAAAATGATTAGATTAATAATTAAATTGAGTTCCTATAATTGAACCATCCCTGGCAATGGCGCCAAAAACATGATACGCCCGAACGGTATTAAGACCACGACACGCTAGGCAAGTATACCTATCGAACCATAGTATAGACACCAGAGTATTGAGTGTCGATCCCACAGAGATGGTCAAGTACTAATACTTTCAATTTAACTTATTATGTAATCTAACCAAAAGACTCTGTCGTAATTAAAATTTTGACTAAATTAAAAGTAAAATAAAGATGATAACCAATGGATGAGGAAAAATCAAGCAAACAGAGAATTGATTAAATCAAAATTGGAAATGCAGATATCTAGACTCGATTCATCCTAGAATTTCATACATATGTAACTCGAATTATTGTGAATTAACAAGTATTGGGCCACAAGAATGGCTAATTCATGTTAAAATATCTCTCAATTAAGTTAACATCTAAGATTAAGTTGATTGGATAAAATCTCTTTCAAACCAAAACCCTTAATCTAGCATTATGTTCAGTTCATTCCTCTACTAGCATTACACTAATGCGGAGGAGTTTTGTCATTCTTTCTCTATTGCAGGCAACTCCTTTCAATTGTGGGAGACCTAATTTTCCAAATGGTTTCTCAACCTATCAATGCAAAGTCATAAAATTCATTCAAACCACACAATTGAACCACAATATCTTATTGAATTCAACAATAAACAATTCATAACATATATTCCATCCTAAGAATCATCTACTCTAGATATCCATAGAAGAATTAATTCATAATGTACTCAAAGCCAACACCAAAAACAATAGAAAACCTCATAACAAATAAATAACTCATAAATCTCTTACAAAACTCACAAATCTGTAATCTATAACGGTCTTCTCTCGGTTTGATGAAGGTCCCCTTTTTGTCACTCCTGGTCATAAAATGATATCTCTACACCCCTTTCTGTTCTGATGACGGATCTGATGAAAAATCCCATTTTTCCCTCCAAAAACCTTGTTTTAGCAATCCTATCTCACGCACAGTAAGTTGGGAACAGTTCATGAAATGGTTTGGATAAACCGTTTGAAAAAACCATTCTTGGCTCTTCGAATGCTTTTGGAATGCAAACGGTTTTCATAACGGTTTATGTAAACCATTCCTTAAACCGTTCTGAACCCCTTGAATGCCTCTGTAATGGAAACAGAATGACAAACAATTTTAGTAAACCATTCTAGAAAGCGTTCCCATCTACTTTTTACGGTTTTCTCCTGATTTGGCTTCATTTTGACCCAAAATTTGCCTTTTTTCGCTCAATGTTCCACCTGTGATTTGAAGATATATAAATTACACAAGTAATCCAGAATATTGCTAATAATTAACCAAAAAATATGATAAATGTCGTAAAAAATGTATAAAATATATGTGTAAAAAATGTTTATTACTTTGCAACATTTTCTTAAAAAAGAAGAAGGCAAAAAAGTAAGTAAGATGAAACGTTTAGGACTTCTTAGGCCTAGTGGGCTGAATCTAAGGCCCAAATGGAGCCAAACCTTGGAAATATAAGAGAAGAGGCGTTTGTTGTGGAGGTTAACCTATCTGTTCTTACCACTTAGGTATTGGATACCGGTTGTGGATCTCACATTTGTTCAAACGTGGAGATGTTAAGAAATAGAAGGGTAGTTAGGAAGAACGAAGTGAAACTTCGTGTGAGGAATCAAATTCCATACTTTATACTATTATCACCTTAATAAAAGAAAAATTCAAATGGTTTATTTGATTGGTTATGATCAATTGTGTTTGATTGTATATGTTTCAATGATTGAATGGATTGATAGGAAATTTTTAAAGTGTGAGTTGTTGACGTGACATGTTGGGGTTGCACCATTGGCATGAGACGATTATAGTAAAAGTGTATTGATTGTAATTGTTGCAAATTTTTTTTAATGAATGATATTATGTTGGTGTGCGAATAATTGGCAAAGGGCATGCCAAAATTTTAAGGTAATTTTAAAGCAATGAGAAAATGGAAAAGTTTACATTGGCAATGGTTATATGATTGTTTGACTAAATGATATTGTGTTTATATGTTTATATGGAATGTAAATAAATGGAATTTGTGATTGATTCGTTCAATTACTATTAAATTACTTAAGAGTAAAAAAAAAGGAGCAATGGGCCGAGGTTAAATAAGGAGCAATGGGAAGAAGATCACATGTAATGAAACAAGTGAATTAATTCAATGAATCAATAAAAAATGAAATTGAAAATCCATTGCAGGTGTGTGAATATTGGATAATTATTATTGTAATGCCCTAAAATTATAACCTAAATTATGTGAAAAATGATAAAGAGTATAGTGGCAAATGGCCTAGGGAATGGTTTGCCTAAACCGTTCCCCAAACGGTTTCGAATAAGGGAAAAAGTTAATTGTCGCGGATAGAAAGCTGGAAACGGGTAGGCAAATGATTTGCGTAAACCATTTGAACGTGGCAGGAATTCGAATTAGACGAGTATTAAGGTAGGAAATAGAGAGAGAAAACATATTTCTTAAGCTAAGAGCATTCCAAGATGAACCCTAACCATTTCACCTTCAAGAAAAACCATCCTAGATTTTTCTAAACACCAAAATTCATCCCCCACCATTAGATTTTCATACCTTTTGAAGTATACAACAAGCAAATCGAAACCTTGGGCTTTTGTAGCTATTTGAGTGAGGTAAATCTCTAACCTAAAAAAGATTTGTGTTTTTAGAGGGGTATTATTGTGGGTTTTGTGTAGGAATGTTGAATGTGTTAAGATGTTTGGTGAGATTTGGGAGATGTGTTAGGAGATGGGTTATGTGTGGATTTTGGGGGTTTTGCTAGAGGTTCATAAGAATGAGAGATTAAAGTAAGAAATTGGGTTTATTGTGTATAATGTGAAGAATATGAGTAGGTTATGATAAGAAATTTGGAATGGGGATAAGAATGTGGGATTTAGTTTTATGGTTAAGAGAATAATTAGGGTTTTGCCTAATTAACGTTATAAATGATGTAATAAGGGTTTTGCCTAATTAACGTTTTAAATGACATAATTGATATGTAAGATAGAGTATTTACATGCTTTTATGATAATGATGTTATAGGAGGAGAGTTGCCAGATTTGAAACGAAGTTGAGCTGAGAGCAGACTTCGCAGGATATCGACGTAAGTGCAATTTACACTTAACATTATGTGTTTTGCATTTGTATGGTTCATATACATGATGAATGCATAATTGTTAAGATGGTAGAATGCATGAGCCTTAAATAGACTTGGATGATATTGTTGAGGGTTATGTGGTTTATATGATAATGATATGTTTTGAGATGGTAATTATGCTTATGTAGATATGTACTTGTCTCAATGTGTTATTGTGAATGCAAGCCTACAAGCATATGATAAAATGGGAATGTGCATAGATCTAATGTGTGCTAAGAGAAGTGACAACGAGATTATGTCATTACTATGAAAATATGAAAAACTTGCATGGGCTATGAATGATGGTCGTGGTTGGTTTCATGCCACTAGTTGGCATTTCATGAATATGGGTGTATGTTGATTTTGGTTGTGGAATGATGATGATGAGGTATGATGGACATCCATATGTAAGAGCTTATTGTGGTTGTGACCATAAATTGATGAATTGATTCGTGGTTCAGAATGTTGAACATTGCTTTGCATTGCATATGGATTGTGGACATGACATGTTCTTGAGTGACACTCATGGCATTACATGGGCATGATTGCATGTTCATGATATGAAATTATGGAAAGGAAAGTAAGAGGTTTTTCCTTGCATAAATAAAAGGGGGATTAGCCTAATGAAAAGAAACAAACTGAGCAATAGCTTCGTTTAAGAATATGAAAGAGGGGGATTGGCCCAATCGTAAAGAAAAGAGCGTTGCCTTTTGTTGGTGAGATAAAAGGGGGATTCACCCAATGAAAAGATATTTCAAGCAAGCGCCCCATACTGGGCTGGGCCCGAGGAAAAAACAAGCAAGAGCTCGGCTTATAGAAAGAAAATGGGGGATAAGCCCAATTGAAAAGTAAGAGAGCGAAGGCTATATGAGAAATGTTGAAAGTCCCTGTAGCATCCATTCTATGAGATTTGCATTGGCATTTCATATTACGTTCATTCTTATATTATATTGCTTATCGTATAATGAATGTGGAAGAATGATGCCATCAATTTGGATGCATGTATACATGCGTTATTTCGTGTTTTATGATGAAGTGTGTTATGTGTAATTGCACTATATGAACTTTAAGCGATGAATGTAGGTCTTTGTGCATGAGGTGTTGTATGCATATATTTACAAACTTTGAGTTGGATAACCTGGGATATTGAATTAAATGAATAGGATGATGGAAACATAAATGGATCTGTATGTGATAGTGATTTCTATGGATAGGTTGAGCAAGGGTTGCTTAAGTGTGTTATGATTGTGGCTTGATGGAATGCTTATGTTGAGATGATGTGGTTTGGCTGATGTATGATAGGTTGTTGTGGGTTATACTTATGCAATGGAGATATGCATAAGCTTGGTTGATTGTTTTGGTTGATGAGAATTTGTGTTGAATTGTTGAATAACAGCTAGAAGCAGGGTAGAACGGGTTGGGAAACGGTTTGTAAGAATTGTTTGCCTAACCATTCCACTTCCAAGAATTTTTGTGAAGGCCAAAATGGACTCCTAAACATTTTGTGCACACCATTTCTAAAATCATTCCACTTCCAGGGACATTTTGAATGGTTGAAACAGTTTCTAAAATGGTTTGTGTAAATCATTCTGAAAACCGTTCCACTTCTAGAGAATTTTGTGAAGGGCAAAATAGTTTTGGAAATGGTTTGGGTAAACCATTTCCCAAATCGTTTCCACCTAAGAAATAGTGTAAAAAGTTAAACAAAGAGCAGATTGAATATGAATTAAATAAGGATGATTGCCCTATCGCATAGTGTACGTAATACTTCATAAGAAATGAGTACTTATGCATTAACTACCTTGGTAAGTGTTGTCCAACACACTTAGTGAGTAATGAAAATTACTCACATTAGTTGTTTGATGTGATGTGTGCAAGTTTAGGAGGATTTCCACGAGTGAGGTCGGCGGAGCACCTTTTTAAGTAAATACGAAATGGTTATAGGGGATTTTAAATAAGTGTTTTGGCTTACTGCATTGTAATTTTAAATCCATGTAAAAATATTTTCATTGTTGAGTATTCTTTACAATAAAAAAATAAGTGTAAATTTTTAATCATATTAAAAATTTGAGTATTAAATTTAGGCGTCACATTTAGTGGTATTAGAGTGAGAATTACATTCCATTGGGATAGGTGCATTTTTAAGGTCATATGCATGTTTTGACTTTTAAAACGATGTTGGGTTTGGAAAATCGAGAAGGTTTTGAGAAAAACAACATGTTCTGAGCTCATGGAATCTTTAAGATCGGGTACCTCAAGGTAGATTACTTGTGTGGTTTAATTATCTAATTATCAAAAGTAATAGAGGAAGAAGTATGCAATTTGAGAAAATGGATATAATTTAGGTACATGATCTGAAAAATATGTTGAGTGATCTAAGGTCGTATTTAATGACGTGATGAGACGGTTGAGTGGAAAATTTATTAGAAAGATTGCCAATAACCGAACTTATCGGTTGAGTTGCTTGGTCGTGTGTATGCGTTGCAAATAATTGAAAATGTCTAACCTGGGTTACGCATGTTTGAATATTGCCATGTTTGTTAAAAATGGTAATAGAAGTGGTTCGTATGATTAATTGGTTGATTGAGAGTGAGGGTACTGTGTGATCTTATGCTTGTAAAGGACTTAATGAGAACCAAATAACAAAGAAATAAGGCTATAGTACAAGTGTGGTAAGTGTGATGAGGTGTGGGAGTCTAGTTACATTCCTTTACATGTTTCTTTGCGCATTTTTTGCTGCCATGACTTGTTAAACACGTAGAAAAACCAAGTGGTATTATAGCGGTCACCATAATGAATTAACACATAATTGGCTAGATTAGTGAGATAGTTTTGTAAAATCGTGGGATGTATTGTATGGTTAGTAAATTAGGGTTAGAAACTCATTTTAAATAGTAGGTTTTATGTCTATTTGATCCTATAATTCGATGGTCACGTGTTGCTATGTTGTTTATTTCATAAAATGCAAAACTAGGTACATAATGTGATGCTTAAACACTATTTTGATATAGTATTAATCAATTATGCCTAAAATTGATTTTATGAAATTAGGAGTGGCTAAAATAATTTCATACACATGATTTTAATGTTCTTGCTTATGTTCATAAAGTTTAATCAATGACCTAAACAGAAAAACCCTAAGCTAGGTGCCATTTAGAAAGAATTAATGACATAGTAGAACTAGTTTAATTCTTATGGACCTAAAATAAATTTTATAAAAATTCAAGGACCAAATTGAAAGTAGGCAGTGGAAAATTTTGTTTGTCAAATTTTATTTATGCATTAAATTTTTCAGGATTAAATGCATTCATGTAGTTTTTACACTTATTTTATTATATATGTAAAATGTAAAAGAGAAATTGAGTCATTGTTATTTTTGGCATTTTTCATTCGTTGTGATTTAATGGAATAGTATGCTTAAGAATGAACGCTATGCGATGATGTGTTGTAACCCTAAAATTTATTCGAATTAAGCTATATGGAAAATATATTAAAATAGAATCGAATCGGACAAGAATATGAAAAATTCAGAAACACAATAGTCAACACAGGACAAAGAAAGACAAAGTGCTCATGTCAGTTGAGAAGCATGACACCGTGCTCATTCCTGGAAATTGGCACGACCTTTTGTTGAAATTAATTTGAATCAAGATCGTACAAGACTAATCAGAAACTCGTGCTAAGTTGCACGACACAATTTGGAGCACGACCCGTGCCCAAGGTCGTATTGATTGGGATTTTATGAACATACAGACTGAATATTCTATTTCATTCAAAACAGAGCAAAAAGTGAGATAGCAAGCTACTGGAAACCTTAAGAGCTTAGAGTGTATGATCTAGCAAACAATAACTACATTTATTGCAAGAATTCAAATCAAAAGTGTTGAGGTAAGCTTCTAAACTCATCTTTGACTATTTATGTGAAATTCTAGGATGTTAAAGCTTGTTGATATTTTTGAAATGTTGAGATATGGATTGAGTTAAGTATGAAATGGTATTAGTTAGCTGGTTTAGAGCTAATTATACCTGTATTAAATGAGTTAGGTTTTATGAATCATGTTAAGCATGGAAGTATCATACTTAGTCTTATGAGAAAAGTTAATGAGAAGCTAAAGAATGAAGTGGAGGGCTGTATTTAATGTTCTTGAGTATGAAATCACTAAGAACATAAGTAGTTGAAAGCCTTTATATTTTTGATTTTGTATAGTACTATACGAGCCTTGGATCGAAGTTGAGCCCGATGCCGACTTTGCACTCACTTTGAGGTAAGTGTCCGTACACTTATGTTTGACATTTGTATGCTTAATCATACTTGTTTTGGATGCAAAAGAAGGAAAATGAGAGCAATGATATGTCTAAAAGACGTATGTGCTAATACTGCTAAGTACGCTAAATGGAATGATCTTATGATCATAGTAAGAATGCTTTGTGTGATGATCTTATAATCATTTTATAATTACTATATAGCCTTTGGTTTGTGTGATGTGTTTAGATGCCTTGATTCAAATACTGTGTGCTATTGAAATATATGTTGTGTGCAAGGCATGAATGAAAGAAAGGGGCTATATGTATATAATGTTATGTGATTTGCTATGTGTTTCCTGTGTGGTTATGATACATACTATTTTTTGAATGTCACATATACATTCACATGTTGCATCTCATTTGTGTGACACGATCTGTGTGGATTATGAACTTGTTGTGTGCTGTCCTTACGAGCTATATGCTCAGACTGTTTGCTCAGGCTGTGTACCAATCCTCTATTGTGTGCTAAAGAGGAATCCTCTGTTGTGTGCTATGAAGGAAAACAATACCTGGGTCATGATCTATGTGATTTTCATTTACATTGCACATTCATTTTATTCGTGCATTCGTTTATAAGTAATGCCATGAAATGACTTTTTGTGTGATTATTTCTGTGTGATTGATTCTTTGTGATTGATGAAACTGTGTGGTTGAATCTGTGTAGATAATGCTGTGTGTGAGTATCAATGTAGATTATCAATACTGTGTGAATGGTTAGAATACATGTTGCATATGTGTTCTATATGTTTTGGTATGAAATGCATTATATGTTATGTGAGGCAAAATAGTTGTATTATACTGTAGAAATGGTATATAAATTACTTGAACAAGATAAGAGAGTTCTGGAAATGTTACTGTGTGTTAAATCCTGGAAAACAGAAACTGAATAAGCATTTTTGAAGCTCAGCACAACCCCATGCTGACCAACATGCCCACGTGTTTATACCAATTTTAACAGCACGCTCTGTGCTTAAAGATGTTGGAAAATGTGAAACGAGCACGTACCCATGCTCTACAGAGTATGGCCCGTGCCAATTAGGAATTTTGTGATGAGCACGACCCTTTCTGACTGGAAATTTCCCTGCACTTTATTTAAACAGAGAACTGTGTAACAATTACTGAGTATTTGATTATACTCACCGCTGTGTGGTTGCTTAATGTTGTACAGATCATAGGTAGCTATTACTACTAGATTAGAGCGCACAGTGATCAGAGATTCCCAACGATAAACGTCCGAGGTCTGGCTCCGGAGTTTTCATGTTTTGAGATTTTGATTGTAAATATTTGTACCTATATGTATATATACGCATGCTTTAGTTTGGAACTTTGTTTCAAACTATTTCAGCTTCCACTTTTGTATATGATTTTTGCAAAGTATTTGGGCCAAGGTTTAATAAATGGCGTGTATATATTCTTTCTCTCTTCTCTAAATAGATTTGATTTTATATCATTTATTAAAATATATTGATTATGTGATTAAATGATTTTAAAAATTTGAGTTTCAAATGTGCGAAATGTTATCCATGTTCCTTATATTGGTTAATGCATAGGTGTTTTTGTGTCGTTATGTGTGGAAATTAATATAAGGAGTGCTATGTAACTACTGATGAATGTTATCAAAATTGTGAATGTTGTTGGTAGGTGTATGGGTGTGGATATGAAGTGATAGTGTGTTTAATTTGAAATGGTTATGTGAAATGGAACGTAGTGATAGATTGCCTTGTATGATTCATAAGTAATTTATATACGGTTGAGTTATGAAATGCTAAGTATGTGGCATGTGTGAGACCAGTTGGAAATGCATGATTAATATGTGAAAGACTGAAAGATAGTGGAATTAGAGCTAATTGTGTTGAATTTATGTTAAAGAGAAATATTAAGTGAAAAGAGATGATTAAAATGGAAATGTGATTTTTCATAAAGTAGGAAAGATGTTTGAGAAGTAATCTTCGGTAGGGAAGTTGTTAAAGAAAGATTGGATATAAGTGTGTGAATGTAATATGATTTATGGGTTGTATGATTTGCACGTAATAAAGTAATGAAACTTGAATGGTGTGCGATTTTATATATGTGTTCACCTTGTGAGTAAAGAAATGCTAATGCTAAGTAGTAAGAATAGTCATTAAAGTGGTAACCTGAAATTAAGAATGAAAGCCATTTTGTGACTAAAGGAATGTTTTTAACATGTCCTATGTGACTGATAAAAAGGTGCTTAAGGGTTGATATGCATGGATTTTAAAGGATGAATGTATGTGATTTCATTGTGAGATTTGTTGATGAATTTCGTAATATCCTGTAATGATTATTATGATAAGTAAGAAAAGTGTTGTGGTCTTAGTATATGACTTAGAAACAACATAGATGTGATTTGAGTTTGGAATGTTAAGCTTATGGCATGTGTTAGCTGTGAATTTTATTGAATTGGCTATGAGCAAGATTTAATGAATTGTGATGAATTGAACCCGAGCACATAATTGGAGGATGTGTCATGAGAGAGGAAGAATGTTGATTGGCACGTGTTGTTATGTGTTGGTGTTGTGTTAAGTATGTTGTGTAATTGTTGAATCAGTAAACTGAAATGGGCTGGGAAACAGACTAGCTAAATTGTTTCCCAAGTCATTTCATTTCCAAAGGTAGGATAGAAGGATCAAATGGCCTAGCAAATGGTTTGGCCAAACCATTTGCTAGGCCATTCCATTCCTTTAGGTTATCTCAGTAGGTCCAAACGGGATGACAAAAAGGGTGTGTAAACTGTTTTCCAGGCCATTCTTGTGCAGAAAAAGTTGTTAAATGGAGATTTGTAAGAGGGAGAACTGAGACGAGTAATCATTATGAGATTTAATGGTTAAGAAATATAAGAATGACAAAATCATGCATGATTGATACACCTAAACACTGTAACTTCTTGCACACCAACATGTTCCTCGTACCTATGCATTTTTATTCCAGAGTTGCAACTGGGTATCATGCCATCTAACACAACTTGTGTTTACCAGTTAGATCTATGGATAAAATGTTGAAATAGGGAAATTAAGGGCTAAAGTAAAATAATAAGAGGTGTTTCTTATTTCAAAATATACCTAATGTTATTCGATAGGGAGCATAAAATTTCATTGTTGATGCAATAATTGAACAAAAAGTAAGGAGTGAAAATATAGAGAATGTAATAACCCTATTATGAGAGAAACAATTAATATGTATGAGTGAGGGTGCCAAATGAAGAAAGTCAGAGGTTTGGATAGTGGATAAAATTTGGAGACAATGGTAAGGTATATTGGATGATTTACTTGTAGAGTGTGACCATTGAGGTTGCTATCACTCATTTTATCTCTTGAAGGTAGTGCCAGGTTTAGAAGTTGTATAAGGAAGTGATTCTTTGACTTCCTGCGTATCTTTCTTGACCAAGGGTAGGAAATTTCTTGCATTTCTCATAAATGTTCTGCAGTTTTGCATTTTCCTTCTCATACGTACGCAAATCATTTCTTGCTTATCTACCTTGGGATGGCATTACCCGATAGATGGGAGACTGTGAGCATAAAGATATTTGTGAGCATGGAGTCGGAGAGTTCTTAGAGAAAAAAGGAAAAGAAAGGCAGTGTTTGTGCCATAAATTAATGGAACTGAGTTGGATTATTGATTAGTTATGTGTATTGAGAATATGAGATCAAAATATTAATCATTGCTTATGAGTGTGAGACGGGAACGATAAACATGAATTGTGAGGGTAGAGTAAAGGCATTGGTCTTGATGAGTGTAACGTGATTGAAGGATGTTTGATTGAATGTTGGATGAAAAATGAAGATTTATAAGCTATAAGTTGAGACTAGTTAATGATGATAGTATAATGTGTTAGAGGCATGATATAAGAAAACGAGTAACATATAAATGTTGAATTCAAGGAATGCTGAGTGTGATTGCCGTACAATCGCCTGAAAGAAATAAATCGTATGAGTTAACCATACTGTTCGATGATAAGGAGATAGTGGATTGATTAAGGAAACTAACTTGCTCAAAATTTAGGGGACAAAATTTCATAAGGGGAGAGCTATAACGCCCCAAAAATTATAACCTAAATTATGTGAAAAATGATAAAGAGTATAGTGGAAAACGGCCTAGGGAACGGTTTGCCTAAACCATTCCCTAAATTGTTTCGAATAAGAACAAAAGTTAATTATCGCAGACAGAAAGCTGGAAACGGGTAGGCAAATGGTTTGGGTAAACCATTTGCCAAACCATTTCAACCTAGCAGGAATTCAAATTAGAAGCGTATTAAGGAAGGAAAGAGAGAGAGAAAACATATTTCTTAAGCTAAGAGCATTCTTAGCCAAACCCTAACCATCTCACCTTCAAGAAAACCATCCTAGACCTTTCTAAACACCAAAATCCATTCCCCACCATTAGATTTTCATATCTTTCAAAGGAGACAACAAGCAAAGAAAAACCTTGGGTTTTTACAATAATTTGAGTGAGGTAAATCTCTGACCTAAGAAAGATTTATGCATTTTTGGAGGGGTATTATTATTGGTTATGTGGGTTTTGTGTAGGAATGTTGAATGTGAGGGTTTAACATGTTTGGTGAGATTTGGGAGAGGTGTTAGGAGATGGGTTGTGTGTGGATTTTAGGGATTTTGCTGGAGGTTCGTAAGAACGAGTGATTAAAGTAAGAAGTTGGGTTTATTGTGTATAATGTGAACAATATGAGTAGGTTGTGATAGGAAATTTGGAATGGGGATAAGAATGTGGGATTTAGGTTTATGGTTAAGAGAATAATTAGGGGTTTTGCCTAATTAACATTTTAAATAATGTAATTGATATGTAAGATAGAGTATTTACATGCTTTTATGATAATGATGTTATATGAGTTGAGTTGTGAGATTTGGACCGGAGTTGAGCTGAGAGCCAACTTCGTGGGATATCAAGGCAAGTGCAATTTACACTTACCATTGTATGTCTTGCATCTTTACGGTTAATACGCATGATGAATGTATAATTGTTAAGATGGTAGAAAGTATGAGTCTTAAGCAAACTTGCATAAAATTGTTGTGGGTTATGTCATTTATGTGATAATGATATGTTTTAAGATGGGAATTTTGCTTATGTAGATATGTACTTGACTTAATGTGATATTATGAATGAAAGCATGTGATAAAATGGAAATGTGCATAGATTTAATGTGTGCTAAGAGAAGTGATAATGAGATTATGTCATTACTATAAAAATATGAAAAACTTGTATGATTTATGAATGATGGTTGTTGTTGGTTTCATGGCACTAGTTGGCATTTTATGATGGGTGCATGTTCATTTTGGTTGTGAAATGATGATGATGAGGTATGATGGACATCCATATGCATGAGCTTATTATGGTCATGACCGTAAATTGATGAATTGATGCGTGGTTAAGAATGTTGAACATTGCCTTGAATTGCATATGGATTGTGGAAACGACATGATCTTCAGTGACACTCATGGAACTACATGGGCATGACTGCATTTTCATGATATGAAATTGTGGAAAGGTAAGCAAGAGCTTTTTCCTTGCATAGAGAAAAGGGAGATTAGCGCAATAGAAAGAAACAAAATAGACAAAAGCTCCGTTAAAGAATATGAAAGAGGGGATTAGTCCAATCGTAAACAAAAGAGCATCGCCTTTTGTTGTTGAGATAAAAGGGGGATTTGCCCAATGAAAAGAAAGTTTGGGCAAGAGCTCGATGTTGGGCTGGGCCCCAGGAAAAGCGAGCGAGAGCTCAGCTTATGGAAAGAAAATAGGGGATTAGCCCAATTGAAAAGTAAAGAGCGAAGGTTACAAAAGAAATGTTAAAAGTCCCTGGGCCATGCATTGTATGTGATTTGCATTGGTATTTTCGAGTTGATTCTTATATTGTGTTGCATCTTGTATAGTGAATGCTCAAGAATGATGCCATGGATTTGGATGTACATATGCATGTGTGATTTCGTGTTCTATGATGAAGTGTGTTATGTGTATATGCACTTTGAGCGATGAATGTGGGTCTTGGTGCATAAGGTGTTGTATGCATGTATTTACAACCTTTGAGTTTGATAACCTAGTGTGTTGAGTTAAATGAATAGTATTATGGAAACGTAAATGGATTTGCATATGATAGTGATTGCTATACGGATAGGTTGAGCACGGGTTGCTTAAGTGTGTTATGATTGTGGATTGATGGAATGCCTACATTGAGATGATATGGTTTGGCTGATGTATGATGGGTTACTCTGGGTTGTGCTTGTGCAATGGAGATATGCATAAGCTCGGTTGATTGTTTTGGTTGATGAGAATTTATGTTGAATTGTTGAATAACAGATGGACGAAGGGCAGAACGGGTTGGAAAATGGTTTGTAGAAATTGTTTGCCTAACCATTCCACTTGCAAGAACTTTTATAAAGGCCAAAACGGACTCTAGAATGGTTTGTGCAAACTTTTCCTAAAGTCGTTCCACTTCTAGGGACATTTTGAATGGCTGAAACAGTTTCTGAAATGGTATCTGTAAACCATTCTAAAAACCGTTCCACTTCCAGAGAATTTTATGAAGGGCCAAACAATTTTAGAAACGGTTTAGGTAATCCGTTTCCCAAACCATTTTCGCCTTAGAAACAGTGTAAAAAGGTAAGTGCAGATTGAATAGGAATTAAATAGGGATGATTGCTTTGTCACATAATGTTTCCAACACTTCATAAGAAACCCGTACTTATACATTAACTACCTTTGTAAGTGTTGTCCAACGCACTTAGTGAGTAATGAAAATTACTCACATTAGTTGTTTGATGTGATTTGTGCAGGTTTAGGAGGATTTCCACGAGTCAGGTCGACGAAGCACCTTTTTTAAGTAAATGTGAAATGGTTATAGGGGATTTTAAATAAGTGTTTTGGCTTACTGCATTGTAATTTTAAATCCATGTAAAAATGTTTTCATTATTAAGTATTGTTTGCTATAAAAAATATGTGCAAATTTATAATCGTATTAAAAATTTGAGTATTAAATTTAGGAATCATAATTATCATTGCATATGTTTGTTTAGTTTAACTATGATGGTTTACTCATTAATTTTGTGGATCATCAAATCTCATTTTTTTAGGCTCAAACAGTGTAGATATATACGTGGAAATAGCAGTGTTCCACGAGTTTTGCACCAATTGACCAACTGTAGCTTTGAAAATATACTCTCTCTCTCATCTTACATATGTATATATAGGTTTTTGTATGAATTTTGTATCACTTGATACTTATATGATGTGAATTAATATTTGTTGAAACATGTTTAAGGTTAGAGTGGATTGAGTGTCATGTTTGTAATCAAACATTGTAATGTTATAAAAGGTAAAAAAAGAATATAGGCGTAATAGATCAATAAATGGTTAAATCAGAAAATCTTTTACTTATAGTGATATATAACTATTAATAGCAATGAAACAAAGTACAGTAAATATTTGACAATACTATTAAAGCCATTGATATGATCGAGGTGATGAATATATGAGCCAAGAATTTGACTATCATCTTAAGGAGTGTGGGATTATCTCACATGTTAATCCTCTAGAAACACCTCAAAGGAATGTTGTGTCCAGAAGTAGGAAATAAACCTCATTGGATATGAATTGATCTATGAGTCAAACTACTCTTCCTATATCATTTTGGGGTTATACATTAGAAACCATTGCATTTTTTATGAATCGTACTCCAACCAAAGCAGTTGAGAAGACACCATACAAGAATGGATAAGACAAAAGCCTAATATGTCTTTTAAAGGATCTAGGGATGCGAGTCTCATGTTAAGAAATTAACAGTGGACAAGCTGTAATCCATATCCACTTCCTACTTATTTGTGGAGTATCCTAAAGAGAAAGGGATACTACTTTTATTCCTCTGATGGGAAAAAAGTATTTGTTACTTATAAATATATTTTATTAGATAAGGATTTTCTTCTCAATAAGAATAATAAGAGTGAGGTACAGTTTGGAGAGGTACAGTTTGGAGAGGTCCAAGTAACACATAATGCTATGAGGCATTTGGAAATGGGATCACATTCACAAGCTGTTGTGTAATAAGAAACCAGTAAAGAAAAACCTGAAAGGTGTGATAGAGTCCATTGTAAGGTTGACGGATATGGATTTCTAGTCACTGACATTGGCACTATTAAGTTAGTGGTTTGAGAGGATCCAACTACTTATCGATAGGCCATTGAGAGTCTACATTTTTTCTACACTTAGAGAGATGGCATGAAGACATGCAATCTGAGATGCAATTAATGTATGATAACCAAGTATTGACCTTAGTTAATGCACTAGAAGGTGCTAAGGTAATCGAATGCAAATGGATATTTAAGATTAAGGTTGATAACACCTTCAATGGTAGGTTTATGGCTAAAGGGTTTAGGCAAACTCATGTGTAGAGTCCCAGCAACCTCTAGAAAGGGGGGGATTGAATAGAGGTTGAATAAATAACAGATTTTTCAAGATTTTTGCGGAATATAAATCAACAAGAATAAAGAAGAAAGTGCACAAGCGATTTAGAGTGGTTCGGTTTGCAATTCCTACTCCACTACCTAAGCTCTCACTTAGGACTATACTTTCTGATTTCTCTTGAATTTTAGCTCAAGAAACCTTACAAACAATCTCAGTTTTGATTCTTCTCAAAGCAACAAAGATACACACTCTTTTCTAAACTAACTTTCAATGAATTGTACAAGCACAAATTGAGAGTATAATCACAATAACTTTGAGAGATGGTAACCAATTCTTTTTAGAAGCTTGTGTATGTTACTTCCTGAACCTGCTCTCAACAATGAAGAAGATGATGAACCTTAAGAAAGCTTAAATCTTAAAGAAAAACTAAGCTAAATATAAGAAATATATTTATTCAAGAGAGCAACTGAAAGAGTACGAACAAGAGGCATGGTTA
>CANYCX010205712.1:0-29079 GCA_948193385.1 Breynia disticha f. nivosa | reverse complement strand
CTTCCATGTACATGACTATGTAAATGTTGGCATGTATTGAATTTTGATAGGTTATTAATGAAATAGGAACATGTTGTATCTTATTTCTTAATTAACCTAAAACAGTTGTAAACTCTGTTATATAAATTTTGGAAATGAGTTGGTTTTATTGTTTTTCATTTACATTATTTTCATTATTCTTGTTATATTTAATTTAAAATTTAAAACTTGATTTCTGGGTTCAGGTATCATTTGTAGGAGGGAATTATACGCAAATGATAGTTGAATTCGGGGGTCACAAGAGGAGAATCATATATTGAGTTGGGATATTGATTGTCCCTGCGCACATTTAAATCTTACGAATCAATTATAGCGTATGAAGCTTACTGACTATTGTAAAACATACTCACCTTTGTTTATTTGTCTAAATAATGCGTAGGACGCAGATAGCTGCCACCGGATCAGAGCTGCAGTGATCTTTACACCAAATAGCTGTTATCAGAGGTCGAGCTCCATTCATCTGTTTTGTGCGCTTCTATTTTTGACATTGTACATATTTGTACCTATTTTCTAAATGTTCTTATTTTGAATTTCACATGTTTTTGAAACTTGTACTATTTTTGCTATAAAACCTTTTATGTTACGAATATTTTGGGCCCTAGATGTTTATGAAATGATATTTCATTTTCTCTCTCCTCTGATTTTCCTCTTATTTTCCTCTGATTTCACTTTGATTTATTATTATTATGAAAGAATTACTGTTTATCAGGTTAAAGGGATTGGAAAAATGAGCTTCACATGCAGGTTATTACATGAGGTTTATTAAGGATTTTGAGATTGGCTAGGCTGATGACAACTTTGCTTAAGAAGAATGCTCTGTTCATTTGGAATGAACTGTAACATTTCGGGAATTTTTTGTCTTAATATTATGGTAAATAAAATTTTAAACATTAATATGTATAAGGTTGATACGAAATAATCGAAGAAAATCGGAGAAATGCTGAACAGGTTGAGTACGCACGGTGGACAGCCGACTACACGCCCTCGTGTCGACCACGCGTACTGCACCTTCTAGAGCCAAAGAGAAGTAAGGAAAGCTAAGAAGAAGGGAGATTTGAGCAAGGAAAGTGATTTGGAGTTTGATTTCTTGCCCTAAGTTGATAAGGTAAGATGGTAGAAAGATATATATGGTCTACTTATGGTTTATGTTTGAATATAGGATGAATTGGTTGGCTTTTAGTTTGTGTTTTGTTGCTGGAAATGATGAAATTCAATGGAAGGAACTTGAATTGATGTTATGTATGTGTTAGAAAAGGAATTAAGAAGAAGAGTTGATGGAAAAGTGTGGAAAACAAAGGTCTACAAATGTTTGACTGTTGGATTTTGGAAACATTAATAATTATATGTTTTGAATGGATGTTGATGTTGGAATCGTATGATATTGAATGAGTACAACATAAATGAAACCATGGAAATGATTTAGACAATGCAATCCTTAATTGGATGGAAATTGGTACGGATAAGTTGTAAGGGAAGGATAAAAAATGGTAGACTTGAAATGGATAAATCATATTTTGTTAATGTTAAATAAAGAATAAATGTGTTTATGGTTAGTTAATTCCTTGTATGTTATTACTTACATACAGGAGGGTCTTGACAATGTTGGAGTAGGTTTTGAGCTGTGCTAGATTGTTGTTTTTGTTTGTTTTCGAGGTAGGTGTTCTTACGCTTACATATTGATTCGTACTTTGTTTTAGGCATCTTTCCATTTAAATAGAATTGGAATATAATGATATGCTGAGTTTGCTAGATTCTAGATGAATCATATTGGAAATGTATTGATTGATTCTTGATATATTTGGACATTATTCGTATGGTAAATTATTAAAGCTTATGTATTATATATGATATGTTCTTTGGAACATTGATACAATTTGATTATTTGATTGTTTTGGCTTGTTGATTATACTTGCCTTGCTGTTCATTTTTATGGACAATGCTTGATTGGTTCGTATGCTCTTATGTTATGTTAACTTTGGGTTGATATGTGATTGATTAACATTCTCTTTTGTATTTGATATCTTGATTGATATTCATACGAACTTGAGATATTTATGAAAGCATATGATTTATGTGTTAAGCATGTTGAGGATATGTGATTGAGTTATCGATATATGAATACATTGATCATTCACTGTGTTGCATTATTGTGTGACATGGACATTGAGATACAGGCTGGGCCTGATTCTATTCCGAGAGAGATCTCGATGCCAGTCTAGGACCGATGATTCTGAGCTGGGCTCAATGCCATACTGGGTACGATGCCGTACTGGGTACGATGCCAGTCTAGGACCGAGGGAAAAATGAAAAGAAAAAGAAAAGAAAAAGAAAAAGAAAAGAAGACCCCGGGGAAGACATTCGCATGTGATTACATAGCATTCATATGCATTTAAGTTGCATTCATTCAAAACATGTTTGATTCGTGGTATTGATTATGAATACTTTATGAATGTTGATTTTTATGTTCATATTTGTACTATTCTTATGAACATTGGATATTGTTGTGATATTTCATTTGTATATTGAGGTTTGATTCTTAGTGATGAATGAAAATGAGTTAATGAATATGATTGCTTGTTTGAGATTGGATTAATGATATTTGCTGATGTGAATCTTATGTGACTGAAATTATATATGATGACAGAAGTAAAAATGATTGAGTTATGTGATTAGGATAGAGGAAGATCATATCTCGTGTTGGGATATTGATTTTCCCTGCGTTCATTTGAATTTTACGAATCAAGTATTGTGTAAGAAGCTTATTGAGCATTGTTAAATACCCACAATTGTGTAAATTGTCTAAATGATGCGCAGGACGTAGATAGCTGCCACTGGACTAGAGCTGCAGTGATCTTACCCCGAATAGCTATTGTTAGAGGTCGAGCTCCATACATCTATTTTGTGTGCTTCCATTTTTTAGATTTTACATGTTTGTACATATGTTGTAAATATTCATATTTTGAGTTTGAAACATTTTCAAACTTGTATCTGTTTCCGCTGTAAAATATTTTATGACATGGATAGTTTGGGACGAATTTGTTTATGAAATAAATATTTCACTTTCTCTCTGCTTTGTTTTCACTCTGATTTATTATTATTATTATTATCTATATATGGTCATGTTAAATATATTTTGAAAATGAGCTTCACATGAACGTTGTTATGACAGTTTTTAGGAGCTAAAGAAGAGATTGGCAGAGGCTTCAGTTCTAATGTTACCGATTTGTGGTGTGGATTTGTAGTGTATACAGATGCGTTAAGGGCATGTTTAGGTGGAGTGCTTATGCAAAATGGATAGGTTATTGCCTATACATCGCTACATTTTAGATCGCACGAGGCTACCTTACTCATGACTTTGAGTTGGTCGCGATTATTCATGCTCTAAAGGTTTAGAGGCATTATTTGTATGGTTAGACTTCTTAGATATTTACGAGTCACAAAAGCCTCAAGTGCACCACTACTCAATGGGAGCTAAACTTGAGGCAAAGACGGTGGATTGAGCTATTAAAGGATTGTGACTGCACTACTAAGTATCACCCAGGAAAGGCGAATGTGGTCGTTGATGCCTTATGGATTGAGAGAGGATGAGGATTCTGTTACCTACAGAGTAGAGTCTTTATTCACATTACAGGAGCTTAGAGTGCAGTTAGATTTGATTGAGGGTCAGATGTTAGCTAACTTATAGGTGAGACACCATATGAGAGAGTTAATAGCAGAGCAGTAGATGGAGGATGAGCACTTAATATGGTCGTTGATGCCTTATGGTGATATTCTCTAATTTCATGTTAGGCCACCAATAACACTCTCTCAAGTTGGTGTACATCTTTGTACTCCCTGGGTGCACGACGTAGGCATAGGAATGAGCCTCTGTTAATATTTCTTCTTTCACATCTGGAATATTTGGTACACATAACTGCTTCTCATAATAAACTGTGCCTTTCTCATCTACTCGATGAGAGGTCTCCGTCTTTCCTTTTCCAACCTTATTTTTTATCCTCTTCAGTCTAGGGTCCTCCCTCTACTTATCCGTGATTTTCTCTCGAATGTTCGATTTTATTTGTAGGTGGTTTAACATTTCCCCTTCTATTAGGTTCAACTGCACCAGTAGTTCCTTCAAGGCAAACAAGGATTCCACTGTAAAGGCAATAGAGTCTGGCTATTTTTTAATCTTCTTACTTAATGCATCTGCCACGATATTAGCTTTCCCTGGTTGATACTCAATGTTGAAATCATAATCCTTAATCATCTCCATCCATCTCCTCTGCCATAAATTAAGGTGCTTTTGCATGGTCACATACTTAAGACTTGTGGTCGATAAAGATCTTAAATGTTTCCTTGTATAATTAATGTCACTAGACTTTAAGGGCATGTAAGAAGCTGCCAATTCCAAATCATTCGTCATATAACTACCCTTGTGAGGCCTCAACTGTCTCGATGTATAAGTTATCACCTTGCCTACTTGCACCAAAACACCTCTAAACTTGGACCTAGAGGCGTTGGTATATACCACATACTATACCCCCTTGGATGGCAATACTAGGACTGGAGCCCCACTTAGTCGCTCCATCAGCTCCTTAAAACTCCGTTGGCACTGCTCACTCTACTTGAATGACACATTCTTCTTCAATAGTCCTGTCATGGGCCTCGCTATTAGAGAAAAATGTTGGATGAACCACTAATAATACCTGCTAGCCCAAAAAAACTACGAATCTTTGTTGCATTCTAGGGAGGTTCCTACTCTTTTACAACTTTGATTTTTGAGGGATCCAGCTGAACCCCATGATTGGAGATCACATGCCCCAAAAATACCACCTTGTCCACTCAAAACTCACACTTGCTAACACATGGCATACAACTGCTTGTCTCTCAGAGTTTGTAAGGCAATCTTCAGATGGTCCTTATGTTCTTCTCTATCTAAAGAATAAATTAAGACATCGTCTATGAACACTAGCACGAACCGGTCAAGATGTGGTTGGAATATCCGATTCAATAACACCATAAAGGTGGCCAGTGCATTGTGAGTCTAAAGGGCATGAGTGTGAACTCAAAGTGCCCGTATCTAATCTAGAAATCTATCTTAGGGATCAAAGATTCTTCGACTCTCAGCTGCCAATATCCAGACCTCAAATCAATCTTTGAAAATATCGTTGCTTCGCGCAACCGCTCTAGAAGATCAACAATCCTTGGAATGGATACTTCTTTTTCACCATCAACCTATTTAGTTGTCGGTAATCTATACACAACCTCATACTACCATCCTTCTTTTCAACAAATAGGACTAGAGCTCCCCACGGCATACACTCGGCCTAATAAACCCCTTTTCCAATAACTCCTCTAATTCTTCAACTCCCTCAATTCTACCGAAGCCATACGATAAGGTACAATGGAAACATGGGCGACTTTGGGTCCTATCTCAATATGAAAATCAACCTCCCTAGGCGGCGATAATCTCGATAAGTCCTTTGGAATACATCCACAAACTTTCTCACAATTTCCACCTCACTCACCATAGAAGGTATGACATTCAAATCCACTACAATGGCTAGGAAGGCCTCACAGCCTTCTCTCATCCAACAGAAAGTAGTCACAGTCCCAAAATCTAACATGTAGGTACTATCTGACGCTCACTCACCATGATTATTTTCTTCTCCCCTCAACCTCGATACTCAACTCCTTCGCAAAATAATCAACCACAACTCTGTTCTTAAACAACCAATCCATACCCAGTATCATATAAAAATCCTGCATTGGAATGACAGCTAGGTCTACCCTGAGTCTTTCCTCTCCTAAAACTAATTCACAATCCCTGACTACATTGTTAACAACTAATATATCCCCTATAAGCATAGACATTACTATAAAATAGCCTAATGGCTCTACTGGAGCCTTAACCCAATTCACAAAGTCTTGGTTTACAAAATATCAACTCGCTTTGGGATCAAACAAAGTAAGTGGATCAATGTTGAAAAGAGAAATAGTACTTGTAATGACATCGGGGTGATCTATAACCTCCTCTCTAGTCATGAAATACACCCTGGCATGCGATGTTGCAGTGGTAGGAGCCTGAGAAGGTCTTCCTAACCTACTTAAAAAATGGCAGCTCTCCTCTGCCTCTAGTAAAAGTTGTCTGGTTCTCCCCCACACTGTTAGGGCAGACTGAAGCACTCCCCTCTATGCCATTGCGTAAAGCACAACTCCTAGCGAAGTGTCCTAACTGGCTGTACTGGTAATAATCGAGTCCCCTCGGACCCTCATAACTGGCAAAAGATGTAGCTCCCACAGAATAAGGTCCTCTACCATACCTAAAGCTTCCTCTGTGTATACTTTAGTCTATGCATGAATAAGTTTGGTGGGTGAACCAAAGCTATCAGACACCTTCTAACACTTATTGTCTTCCTTCTTTCTCTTATTCATTACCTCCTCACAAACAAGGGCTGCCTCCATCAGCTGGTACGCTGGTGGCTTGATAAAGTTCCTCTTTCGTATGTCTAGTCATAGGCACCGACTAAACTGATCTCTACACATCTTATCTGTAGACGTCTCCTCAAGGGAATATCGAGATAGTCGAGTAAACTGCCTCTCACACTCAGCCCCAGTCATACTCCCTTGCCTCAATTCGAGAAACACTATCTTCTTGCACTCTTGATAGTTTTGGAGTGTATAATTCTCAATGAACACCCGTACAAAATCATCCCAGCTAAGTGTAAGCGGTTCGTCCTTGCTCATTGGGACCCTCTCCCACCAGTGCAAGGCATCCTCCTCTGACAGAGATACCAAATACTTCAATCTCTTCTCTCTAGTACAATCCAGGCAACTGATGACCCTCTCAACAATCTTTCGCCACTCCTTAGTAACGTTAGGATTGGTGGTACTAGTGACTACTTTGGCCCACTATCGTCAGACCTACTCATAGTTTTTATCTTGCTCATCATCAGCCCTCGAGGCCCTCTGAGCCTGAGCTTGAAGTATCTGGGTCTGAGCAGTCTGAGTAGCAACCGCGACCTGTGCAGCTGCTACCTGTGCACCTGAGCAGCAGCCTAAGTGGCCTGCTGCATCATATGTCCCTGCACTGACTCTAAGGAACATGGGATATGGTGGTACAAGTGGAGGCAGAGGTCGTCCATCGTGCTTAGACTCAGCCATATGTCCCTGCACTGACTCTAAGGACTCTGCCAGTTCAGGAATATGGTCATCTCCGAGATCCATACAAAAGAATAGAAAGACAAAGGTAGATTTGTGAAACCTCTACATTGAGAATCATGCAAATTTTACAAAACATTTTAATAGTTATGCACATGTCGCGAGGGATATACTCTCTTGCTCTGATACCACTAAATGTAACTCTCAAATTCTTAAAACCACTTTCTGTGTCTGTTTATTTATTTAACAATTTATGTGCCACATTTTTTTTGTAATATAATAACTATAATTTGAATGCCAAGTATATAGACACAGTGTATAGAAAATGCTTTTGAATACCATTTTTTTGTAATATAATAACTACATGTAATACAACCAAAATGAATAAGCCTTGGAGAAAAGCCCTAAACGGTGGGTATCAAGAAGAAAGTAAAATGACAAGTTTACAAAACCAAGATTATACAAAACAAAATGTGTGGATGAACTCACTATCTCTCAGCGAATGTCCCCAAGAGTGTCCAAAATAGCGTAGAGAATGTGTATGGTCTACGCGGCTGCCTCCTCGTCTGTAATACACAAACACGATCATAGAAAACATGAGTACAAAAACTCAGTAAGCATATATACGTCTCGTCACTGACCTATCCATATAAAGTCTAATACACTCGTTCATTTATTCTCACCGTTATCTCTCTCATTACACTCTCGCTCTATATTCTCAAAGTACTTAGCTCCCTCTTAGGTTCTAAGATGTGTTATCAACTGATTAGTTCAAGTTTTTTTATAGTGTTAAATTGGTGGTGTGTGTTGGGAAAGTGTTTTAGGGTTTTGAAGTGTGTTTGGGTCGATTTTGGGGTTGTTTACCGTAATAAATAGAGTTTCCAAGGGTTTGAAGGAAAATAACGTAGGTTAGTCAACATACATTATTCTAGTAATCATACCCAAAATAACGCGTGTTACTCAAGGGAGTAACAAACGTTATTCATGTCAGTCTATGAATAGCGTACATTATTCAAACCATTAAGGTACGTTACTCAAGTGCAGAAGCATATTTTTAACATTTTTAACCTCCAATTCATTTTACCTTGATTCTTCCTTAACTCCTAACTCTCCTAACATGGTTGGGACTAGATCATAGCTATTTTGAAGCTTAAATTTGTGGGCATTACAATAAAATAAATGCATCAGTTTAAGAATGTGGAATTAACTCAGTTGTAGAATTTTCAATGTATTGTCTAAAATGAGTTGTACTTGGTAAAGTAAATGTTAAAAAATAATCAATTAAATAGGGCTTAAAAATTCTTATAGGATGAGTTGAGGAGTTGATTTGACATATTTTTTGTTTTAGTTTGTAGCTTGTATAGGATGGTTTAAAGTATTAATTTGGCAAAATGAGATTATGACTGTTTATTGCATTTTTTGTGGAGTTTGGCAAAGTTATTCTAAGTTAAAATAAGCCCCATATTATTGCTGACATGTTTGTTTGGTTAATGTGATTCCTATTTTTGTTTTATTTTGTTTGAGCACAAGCAAAGATTCAAGTGTGGAGTTGTTTGATAAATGTTCTTTCATACATATGTTAAGACTATAAATGTTATGATTTTGACATGTATTTTGATGTTTATCATTAAAAAAACTTTATTTATCTCTTATTCAATCATTTTCATGTTAAGTAATGACTTTGTATGAATTATGGAGAAAATTTACACAAAATAGAGTTGAAAAGGATAAGTTTGGAAGAGTTTGCACATTGCATGGACATATTCACAATTACACAGGCATAAGCAAAAGTTAAAAGGGCATGGTCGAGTCAGTGTAGTTGATTATAAGCATTACAAGGACACTAACCAAATTACACGGTCATAGTGTAAAATTACAAAGTCACGCAGAAGCATTACAAGGACACTAACCAAATTACACGGTCATGGTGTAAAAGTACATGGACAGGCCCAATGTTCATTTACTTTCTCTGAATCTCAAAATTATTGGTTAGTCATGTAAAAAGGAGAATAAAGGATTTTAAATCATTAACCATTCTACCACCATCATTCTCTCTTCATACACATCAATTTTCCATCAAGTTTAGAGAGAGAAACTCATTTTTCTGTGGGTCAAGCGGTGAAGAACACGATTTTGGACGAAGAGCAGAGAAGATTAAATAGCAGGCGAGTTATCTACAGTGGAATCATTATGGTTTTCTCTGCAGTTATTTTCTACATTTTTTGTTATTTTCCATTAATCGTGAACTAAACATCTTAGATACTTAGGTTGAGATGAACCATTGTTTGTTTAATTAAAGATTGAATGTTTAATTTTACTGTTAAGTTTTCTGTTGACTGAGATTTAATTATGACTTATTTTTTTCCATTATGTATTGCCTGAACACGCTTGTGATTAATATATTGATTTGTATAGCGCTAATCGAGAGATTGAATATACGATAGATCACTCATAGTTAAAAGGATTGAATGCAAATCTAGAGATAGATTGACATAAATCCTCTGGATTAAGTTTAAACTTAATGGAATAATTCACAAAAAATTAATGTGATGTTAATTAACTTAGTTTATAAATAGATTTAAGGTTAAGTTAGTCAATATTAGACATTAATTACCTTGAGAGAGGGATTAATCTAATTTAAGAATTGACATGGTCTAGTTAGAAATACAATAATAATTCTAATTCCAATTGAATAAATTTGGAAATTCGAGATCTAAGTGTTGCCTTTAATAATTGTCTTTTATCTCTCAGCTTTTTGTTTTTGTCAATTTAATTGTTAGTTAGTTAATAGTTTACTAGTCTTTAAAGCAGTTACTGTAGTTATGGGTACACTTGCTTGTTGCTAAGGTTGAGTTGACAGCCATCACTATGAACAAGATCAAATATCACATTTGTAATTGGATTCGTTAGTAGATATGAACAAGAGGATCTTTAGGCATTTAAAATGAACCTCAAATTACGTGTTACGTTGCATTTTCATCCATCATTTTAGATATTTTTAAGCATTTTCATCCATCATTTTAGATATTTTTACTTGTTGTTTTGCATGCATTGTTTTCTTTGTTGTCTATTTTCATTGCATTTTGCATTATGTGTCTTAAGCTACAAATTAGAGACAAGATAGTGGATTGTTGGAAATTTTGAGAGGAAAAAATATCGTTGATTATTGCTTAAACAAAGATGTGTTTCACTAGACTATAAGCAGTGGGGAGGATGTTACACGCGGTGGAGTGCACATACCAGAACACATGTCGAACATCAATAAATGCGAGATCGCCAAGACTACGCGTACTTGAGAATGCGTAGCCTATGGCAATCAATAGAAATAAAGAGTGTTTGATGGAAATTAATATACTCACAGCTGTTTTGGACATTATTCTTAATCAGGTTTTAGTGGTACACTATATAAGCATATTTTTAACTCTTCATTAAGGTTCTCTCAGTTAGACTCTCCATTCATTATTCTATAAAAATACTTTTAAGATGTTAGTAGGTGCCATAAGTAGCTAAGTACCTTTTCTAGTCATGGTTTATTGAAGTTATATTCTAGCATATTTGCGAGGCATCAATTTTTGTTGATTCAATAAGATGACTACATTTTTTTTATTCTTGTTTTTATTGCCTATTCTCGTTTGTTGATTGATTTTATTTGGCTAGTAAATTAATTAGCATAATAGTAATCTGTTAGGTAGGCGCTTAGATCCTTGATTGCATGTTTTAACACAACTGACAAGTTAAATTTTCAACATTAATAGAATAGAATAATCTTATTTGAATGAACTACATATGTCTGAGTTTGTTGGTTTGGGTCAGGTCTTTATCATTCGTAATGCAATCAACAGATTAAATATTTTAGGGTGTCCTAAGCATTATTTATTGAATTAGAGAAGTAGTTTGTAGGGGTGTCTCAAAATTGGCAATAAATTAAGATTGATTTCTAAGTGCGTCACCTATAACTATAACTTGCATGCAATAATGATACTGATTATCTTTTAATGTTTGTGATCGAAGATGGACGTTTTCCTTGACTAGATTTTTCTCCATATTGAATTTTTGTTATTATTAGTTTTGTTTATTTGTGATTTATTTATTACAACAAATTTCTTGCTTAAAATTATTTTTTGAGTTTCTAACAATCAGATAGAGCTTAACCAATCCTTATCATTCGACTTGCTCCTTATTGACTATAAGTTTTTAAGTCAAAATTAATGTGGTTGATTCTACGCTCATCATTATGCATTATGTTATCGAGGAATTAACATGCAATTTCATTTTTACACGGATGATGATCACAGAAAAGATAAAGATGGAAAAAGGTCTATGTTTGGTTATGTGTTCATGCTTCATAGCAGAACAATTTCTTGTTGTAGCAAGAAACACACATGTGTTTCTTTATCGATAAGGGAAGCTGAGTATGTGGCTTCACGTGCGACAACGCAAGAAGTGGCTTGGTTAAAACACTTCTTAGACTATTTGGGTCTAATATCGATGGATAAAACTATTACGATCCTTTTTTATATCCCTAAATTAATAGCTTATTCCCAAAATCTTAAGTATCATAAAAAGATTAAGAATATTACTAAAATTGTCCAACCTTTATGAGATACAGATTATAATGTTTGAGTACTTGATTTGGGTAGGATTCATAATCCAAATTCAAGCGAGACTATGAATGTTGATCCCAGTGGTATAAATTTTAATGACAACACTAAGAAGATTAGAAAGAAAGAAAGTTCAATCGCATTAATATGTGATGGATAGTGAAACCAATGTGAATCATGCCTTTTCTATCTTGGCTCTAATTGTGAGACTCAAAATTAAAAACATTATTTTCTAAATTTTCAAAACCATTCACGATTTTAATTTCAAATCTCAAAATGTAAAACTATTTATCCAATATTGTTCATCATTTTCGACATAAACATGGAGATAGAAAAGAGTTATTAAACTATACAATCAACTGATTTGAAATGTAGAAATAAATACACTTCTTTAACATCTTTTCAAAGCCATCCATGTTTGTAATCTATGTGCTCGAATCCTCCTCGTGGCAATCTTGCTAAACCTGCACAACATGTAAACAAACAAAAGGGGTGAGTATATAAAAATACTTAGTAAGTGTAAACCAAATTTAAGTTTAAATGAAGTGCATGGGTCCAATTAGCATCGGCGTACTGATATACATGAGGTCGTGTTCATCCCTTCATCCCGATAGTCAGACACCTTATTGAAACACAAGTTCATTCGTATTCACATTCAATATTCAGCACGTGATCGTACTGTTCAACACGAGGGCATACTGAGGTTCTATTTCTCTATTTATGTTTCGGTTCATTTATCAATTATATACAATCAAGTTCAATTTGCCATCTAGCATAACCAATATCAAACATTAATCATATCCACAGTGTTTTTATGCTAAAACACATATATCACACTTGTTTGCATTCTATCTCAGAAAGAACCAAAACATACAAAAATAAACACAACACATAAAACATCATCATATAACTCATAATCATCATGCCAGCAGTCATATATCCATAAACATAACTCAACATGCCATATATGAATGCCAATCATAAAGGTGCATATGAATGTCAATGCAATCAAATGCAAAATGGCCCGGGGTATCACTCTCTTTTCCCTTTCTTTTCTTTTTATTTTTCTTTTCATTTTTCCCTAGGTCACAGACCTGCATCGTACCCTGTACGGCATCGAGCCCAACTCAGAATATCATTTGTCCCAGACCGGCATCGAGATCTCTCTTGGAATATAACCAGGCCCAGCCTGTATCTCAATATCTGTGCACACAATAAATGCAACACAATGAATGATCAATGCATTCATATATCAATAACTCAAGCATGTATGCTCAACATGCTCAACAAAGCAATCATATGCTTTCATAAATATCTCAAGCTTGTATGAATATCAATCAAGATATCAAAAATAAAAGAGCATTTCAATCAGTCACATTTTCAACCCAAAGTAAACATGGCATAAGAGCATACAAATCCAATCAAACATAGTCCATAAATATGAACAGCAATGCAAGTATAATAAACATGCCAAACAATCTCATCATTCAATCATATTAATGTTCCAAAGAACATATCATACATAATAAGCAAATAAGCTTATTATCATCAATTAACAATCAACCACAAACATAAGGTCACTAGTATGTCAATCAAGACAGTCATATCAAGAATCAATCCATACACTTTAGTTTCCATATTCTCAAGTTCAGTATGATTTATAATCAACCATAATAAATATTACCAACCATATGTCAACTAAAGACATATATTCATATCACATTCTTTCCATTCATATTAATCATAAACCAAAACATCACATTGTCAATATGGTTCATCTGTAATCTAGCAACTCAATATACCATTATAGGCCAAGTCTATTTATATATAATTAAGCCAAAAGACAAGATTACAAATCAATTTGTAAGTATAAGAACACTTACACATAAGCATAAGACACTTACCTCGAAACAAGCAAAATCAACTAAGCTAACACAACCCAACAATCACTCCTCAATCGTAAAGATCCTCCTGTATGTAATTCATAACATACAAGACATTAACTAACTAGTAATACATTCATTGTTTACTTAACACTATCAAAACAATTATTTATCAACTTGAAATCAACTATTCTCCATCCTTTTCTTACAACCTATTCTTACCAATTTCATCCATTAGAAGAATACTTCCTCTAATTAATATACCTAAGTTCATTCAATTTCTAATCATGTCATTCCAGCATAAATTTCCATTCAATACATATAATTACTAAGGTTTCCAAATTCCAACAATCAACCGTTTGTAAACCTTAACTAAACCTTAGGTTTTCACTCTTTTCCATCAACTTTTCTTCTTTAAATCCTTCCTAGCACATACATACAATCAATCCAAGTTTCTTACACTTCATTTCATCATTTCTAGCAACCAAATCTTTAATTAAACTTTATACAAATCAACAAATACCAAACCATAAACCTTAAGTAAACCATGGAAACCTTTATCAAATCTTACCTTAGCAACTTAGAATGAAGTTTGCAAGAAATAAATCTCTAACTCACTTTCTCTGGTCAATTCTCACTTTTCTTTACTCTTTTTCCCTCTCTTTGCTCTGGAGTTGAGGTTTTGTATTTTTAAGTTTCTATGAAGTTCTCAATTCATCGACTTATATATTTTTTCCAAATTTCAGCAATCCACACATGGCAGAATGTCAAGCGTGGTCGTGCCGAGGCCGCGTACTTGGCTTCCCACTGCACGTACTTTGCATTTCCATCATTTCTCAATTTTCTTTAATTATTTCGTATCAACCTTATATCAACCTTTGATTAACCTTTATATATTCATGTTTAAACATTTATTTTTCATAATTTTAAGATGAAAAATTCCCAAGATGTTACACTAATTGAGTATATACCTATTTCTTCGGATGATACTTTAAAATCTCCAAATAAGACGAACGAATTAAAGTTATAGATGATGAAATGAGTTATATGAAAAAGAATGAAGTATGAAAACTTGTGCATCTTCTTGAGGGCAAAAAACCTATTGGAAACAAGTGGGTCTATACTATAAAATTTGATGCTAATGGAAAACAAATTAAGACTAAAAGTCATTTGGTAGCAAAAGGGTTTACATAATAATAGGGAATTGGTTACACCAAAACATTTTCTCATATTATGTCTTTTATGTCCATTGGGATGATTTTGGCTTTAGTGGCTAACTTGGATTCATAATTATATCAAATGGATATAAAGACTAATTTCCTTAGTGTTGAGTCTGGAGATGAAATCTATATGGTTGACCAAAGGTTTTGGAGTTTAAGGTAGTGAACACAAAGTTTGTAAGTTGATAAAATAAATTTGTAGTCTTAAGTAGTCTTTGAGACAGTGGTGATTTAAGAACCACAAGGTTATTATCTCTTTTGACCTCAAGGTTATTGATAAAGATGAAGACATATGTGTCTACATCAAACATGGACATGAAATAAATTTTTCATTTTAACATTATGATGATATATTATTAGCAAGTAATGACATTTCATTTCTTAATGTGATTATGACTTAATTTTCTTCAATTTTTGAATTGAAAGATTTAGGTGAAGCTGACTATATACTTGGTAATCACAAAAGATTGATCAAAGAAATTGTTGATTCTTTCAGAAGAGATTTATATCAACAAAATCCTTGAACAATCCCATATGAGTGATTGTAAAACTAATCAAAACCAATTAATAAAGTGGTTATATTAATGCTAATAAAGAACCAGAGAATTCATGGGAAGTAGAAAAGATGAAGAAAGTACCTTATGAGAGTGTTATAGGTAGCATTATGTATGTAATTATATTCACAAGACCACATATCGCATTTATAATTAGATTGGTAATTATATATCAATCTAATCCTGGTGTTAGGCATTGGGAAGTAATTAAGAGGATCTTGAGGTATTTAGAAGGAACCTCAAGTTATGCATAATGTTACTAAGGAATGGACTTATAGTTACATGGTTACACAGATGCTAATCTTGGAATAAAGAAGGGAGAAAGTCTACGTCTAGTTATGTGTTCAAACTTTGCAGCTGAGTAGTTTCTTGGTGTAGCAAAAAAACATGAGTGGATTTATCAACAATGGAGGTTGAGTATATGGCTTCATGTGTTGCAGCATATGAAACGGTTTGGTTGAAATGATTATTTTATATATTATTTTGATCTAATATCAATGGATAAAACTATTATGATCTTTTCTGATGGAATTGCATCTATAAACTATTCAAATAATCCAAAGCTTCATGAAAGACAAAACTGCGCAAGGAGAGATAACTCTG
Organism: Breynia disticha f. nivosa; assembly: GCA_948193385.1. Lineage (NCBI taxonomy): Eukaryota > Viridiplantae > Streptophyta > Magnoliopsida > Malpighiales > Phyllanthaceae > Breynia > Breynia disticha. The sequence continues at coordinate 13,039 of CANYCX010205712.1, read as the reverse complement.
ATACATGTTCCTTCGATGGAAATGATTGCCCATTTGTTGACTAAACCAATAGCACCTAAAATTTATTGACAATATGTATGCACTATAGGTTTAAATAAATTGTAGAAGTAATTTAATATTTTGAATATTTATTTCCATACATTTTGTAAGAGATGAAGTATTTTATCAAATGTTAGTTGCTTTCAAAATATTATGTTTGAGCAATACGGAGAAGGTTATTGCATATAATCTTCTTAAACATGAAAAAAGTAGCCTACTTACATGGGCATGTTACTTGTGTTATATCTTTTAAGATAGAATGCTAAAATTAAGCAGTTATTAGGGAATGTAAAATAATAAAATACCACTTAGAAATTGTATCTTTGAATATGTCACTGTAGCTCAAGTGAATTTTAGATTAGAATTTATAAATGCCAACACTAGGGTAAGCATAGTATTTAAGTTATGTCAAATACCAAAAGTAGAGTCCTATAAAAGGTTAACAGTGGATTAAGAGAAGATGCTAATTAAACTAAAAACTGAAGCTTCTATGTGATGTAATTAAACACGTGTTCTTAAGTTGAGAATACATCACAACACTATTAAAAATAATGTGTAATTTGACCATTAGATTGAAAAGTTTTAAAGAGAAATTTATCTCATTTTTTCTTATGTGAGACCCAGTAGTGATCAAATGGATCCCTACATGTACCCTTCATACTTTAATATTATTATGAAGCATATGTCATGGATTTTAATTTGATAAGTTGTGCAAATAGGTTTTTTAGCGGTGAGTGGGCACACATTAACTTTTTGATTAGATATTTTGACATATGGTGGATCACTAATAGATGAGGAAGATTATTTCTGAAGATACCACTCGAGTTATGACAAGTTTTTGTGATATCAAAATAAGTTAAAAATAATAATATTAGGTAAGTAATGTGAGGCTATATCACTTTTAGCCAAGCATAAAAGGTGGTGAATGGACTTCTATTATACTTGGGTTGCTTATATGCAAAAGATCATTTTGTTGAACCTTGCACGCCCAGGCTACATTGAGTCAGAAAAGAATGATCCCTTATAAGAGAGAGATACTAAAAACTCGCAATCGTCATTTGCAAGTGGGAGATGAAAGATTAATTTATTCAACCCATTATATTGGAATTATCAAATAAATATAATTAAGTTTAGAAAATTAATTATAGGTTATTTGGTATAAGGATTAAATTAAAAATATTTTATGCTTAAGGACTAAAATACAATTGGACCTAAAAGGTACCACCTATTCACCATGTGTTACCTCAAGTTCTATAAATAGAACCATTTCTTCCCTCTTATGACGGGCATATTAGATTTTGACTTCTCACTTTTGAGAGACAGAGAAAGTGACATAATTGTCTCTCTTTATAATTGGGTTGATTGGATTTTTCAAGTATTTACGAGGGCAAAACGTCGTCCGATTCTCGACGTTCTTATGCATGTAGATTTGGATCACTCTCAATGTAGTTTTGATATACTTCCGTTGTTGGTTAAACGGATTACAAAGTCAAAAACTCTATTCGTTTTATTTACAGTTAATTATTTGTTAATTAATAATATATTTGATATTATATTTCTTTCAATATGATATCATAGGATCTCTAATTCTATATTCAATGTACCATCCTAAAATCATTTTTGAAATAATTTATAAAAAATTTCATGATAAATATGAGGTTTCTGTAAATATGCAATTAAGTATAATACCTTAAACACTAATAAATATATTTTCAAAACTAATATTCTGATAATTTAATTAAATATATGATATATTATTTATAGTCTATAAATTTTATGATTTATAATATGATGATAAATATAGTGGTTATATATTATAATATATCATAATATAACCACTCGGATAAAACTATTTAATAATCTTATCGTATATTAAATTAGACATATAATAAATTATATTCACTACAACAAATAAATTATATTCACTACAACAAAATAACATTTTAGTGGTATTTTTATAGGAAAATTATGGCAGAATAAAAAGTGTAACTAGCATGGTTTTAAAAGAAAGAGAGGAAAACTTTTAATCAAAACACTATAATATTGCAGTCTTTAAAAGTTGGGCTGCACGACTTCACTTAGATAATTGAATAGTATCAAGCTTCTTCATAGTAATGTAGAGTTCATACGGTGATGTGTAGAGATCCACTTGATCGCTACTGGGTCTCACATTAGAGAAAATAAGAACCTTTCAAATTTTTCTCATCCCAGGTTGCGTATTATGCACATTCACATAGAATATGCTATGGTGTTTGATTCCTTCTCATAAGGAACGTATGTTATATATGTAACATCCCAGAATTTAAATAATGGAATTGTTGAATAACAATAGATAATGCATATTGAAAATGATGAGTTATATGTTTAGGTTCTGATCCAGATGAACACAAATAAACACATTTGAACATGTCCATAATCAGAAATGAACAACTATGAACATATATGAACATGGTAGTAAAGTACATGTTATGGAGGTCAAAGTACGCGCAGTCGGCACTTCCATGCGTACTTTGATGCCCATCACATATAGTGTGTTGTGTGCTTGAAAAAAATATAAACCGAACAATCGAGACTTCCACAGAAACCTTATTTTACCTATCTTTCACTCCATAGCTAAAGAGAAGCAGGAAAAGCTGAGTAGAAGGGGGATTTGAGCAAGGAAAGTGAATTGGAGTTTGGTTTCTTGCCTAAGTTGATAAGGTAAGATGGTAGGAAGATATATATAGTTTATTTAAAGTTTATGGTTGGTTTTTTCTGGATTAAATGGATATAAATTGATGTTTTGATTGCTGGAATTTAGATATGGAAGTGCAAGAACCTTGAATTGATGTCATGTATGTGTTAGGATGGAAATTAGGAAGAAGGATGGATAAAGAAGAGTAGAAAACAAAGGTTGACAAAGGGTTTAGTTAAGGTTTATTGTTGGAAATTAGAAAACATAGAAAGTATATGTATTTGATGAATAAATGCTGGACTATATGTTATTGAATGAATTAGAACTTGATTGAAACCATAGAATGTGTTTGGAAGAAGAATTCTTTAAATGGATGGATTTTCGTAAGATGAATGTATAAGTAAAGAATGATAAATGGTTGACTTAAAGTTGATAATACTTGTTTTGATTCTTGAATGAATATGTGAATGTTTAGTTAATTCCTTGTATGTTATGAATGACATACAAGAGGATCTTGACGATAACAGAGTAGGTTTTGAGCTTTTGCTTTGTTTAGAGGTAAGTGTTCTTACGCTTACATATTGATTCGTACTTTGTTTTAGGCCGATTCTATTTAAGTAGAAAAATACCTATAATGAGATGTTGAGCTTGCTAGGCTTTAGATGAACCATAATGAATATGATTGTTTGATCTATAATTGATTCATGATTGATGATGTATAAGCTTAATTGCTCATGTATTATGTATGTTATGTTCTTAGAACATTATGATGCTTTGATTATGAGATTGTTGGCATGTTTATTGAACTTGCCTGATTGTTTCTATGAACTCTACTTGATTGAGTTTGGTATGCTTTGTAAAAGTATGTGGGGTAAATGTAATTAGAGCACGTAAAAGTATACGAGGTAGGGTTATGGCATTAGAGAATGCAAATGCATTAAAAAGGAAGTTGAACCATAATAAGGGAAATGAGACGCATAAACATGCCTCAATGACATGAATGTTTTAGGTCAAGAACCCAAGGAAAAAGGAACAGGCACAAAAGTATGCGTCAATTGAGAAGAGATTGTATACATGTATGAACATGCATCACAACCATTATCATGATACTCATTTTGTGTGTTGATGATTTGGATAATGTATAGGGCAAGCAATGGACTAAGCTGTAGGTTGTTGAAAATTGGAAAAGACTGAGTTGTTTTTTAGAAAATGGGTGAGAATGGGCTAGAAATAGGTTGGGCAAACTATTTCCAACCCATGTGAGGCTACTGAAACTCGAGTAGAGTTCCAGAAGCAAAAATGAATTTAAAATGGGTTGGGAAACGGTTTGGCCAAACTGTTCCCCACCCCGTTTGACTCTACTATAGTAAATTAGAGTTCTAGAAGCAAAATGAGTTTTGGGAACGATTTTAGGAACAACCTGTCCAGACAGTTCACTATATAATTCAAACTCACTGGATAGAAAATGAACAAGTCAAATGGTTTGGAAAATGATCTGCCCAGGCCGTTCACCAAACCGTTCCTTCTATAAAATATGCGAGTTTTAAAATATAATTCAGGAACTGTAACACAATCATTAGAGATTAAATGTTTATGCTTACTTGGATAGAATGTGAGAACATATAAAATAACCTTGAATTGCATGCCTGAGAATGGACGAATGTGATGGGCTATATGGTTTGCAAAGTGGCATGGGAATATGCACTCGTTGAGTTTTAATACTCTTTATTTTTCCCTCGCAGGTGTTTTTTTTTATGATGTAGTGCATATTGACAAGTTGTTGCGCGATCGTTGTTGGGTTACACGAAATACATCATTTTGAGACTAGTAGAGCAAGATTGGGGAATCCACCTAGATCGCTCTTCTCGTCTGTTTAAAAACATTATGTTTTGGTTGTGTTTAACATAAATTTTGTAACTGGGTTTGATAAACATTCCTCCTCGTTGTAAACGTTTTCAACTATTCCACTGTTTTGAATTGAATAGTTGCATGTAGAAATGCATGTAAATAGGTTGGTTGACGCTCAAGATGCATTGACTATTTTCATTTAGGAAATTTTATTAAATCGTAAAAAATTTCTTCATAATTTTACAACTAAGGTTTATTATTTATATAAAAGGGGAAAAAATTGAGCTTCACATTGCATACCATGTGAACATTTAAAACAAACATGCAATTAATCAAACAAATTTATCATCCATTATAAAATCCTTTGTTAATTATTAGCATACCAAACATCAAATAAACTACTGCAATCAATTGCATATTAATTTCAAACAATCCATCAATTACAACAACACTTCAACTATAAGCGACTGTGGTAATGGTGCAATCCCTGCATGCCACATCAACAACTCACACTCTAGCAATTATCTAACAAACATATATCCATTGTACCATATGAACATATATCAATATCAACATAATAATAAATTAATATGAATTTCATTTTAATTGTCTTTATTTAGGTGATAGTAAGTATAAACTAAAGAATCTAATCCTCAGGTTATACTCATCTGTCTAACTTAGGTGCTCAGTACTAATCCGATCCCTTTCTCTCTCCTAAAAAGTCCTTGATGTCCTATAAACACTCATATATCTTTAGAACATTGTAGAAATGCCAATGAATGTATGAAATGCAAATAGATGCAGATTTTTTTAATTTTTTGGCTAATTTTAAATGGTCACAACTCTTTGATTTTAAGTCAAATTGTCCTAAATTTTGGATATGTTATTCTCCTATATGTTCACTAAAAGTAAGTCTTTTGGACTGCCATTAAATTCTTTCTAGAACACCTACTTTTAAGCATGTCAACTTTGGCTACCACTTTTACTCAAATTCTGTCATGTTTCATTGTAAATTTGAAACGTATGAAATAGTCACAATTAACACTTTGACATATTTTTCCTTGAATAACTTTGACGGACACACAGTTCTCCGTGGATAATGCATAATAATTCTAAAACCTAAACAACGTTTCCACTGCTTCAAAAAGTTAAATCTAGTCCTAGTTTACCATTTTCAACATATCTCACTCATTTGGAAACTAAATTGTGTGATTACAGCATCTTCTAGTTTCTAACTTAAAATGTATTGTTAACAAATTCAATGTAAAAAAAGAGAACCATCAATTACTTATAACCATTTCATTCTTGGAGCAAAATAAAACATGTTATAATGTAAAAATTCTTTCTCTTAAAATAAAAATCAAACGCCCCTCGGATTAATTTTTATTATTTTAAAAAAATCCAAACTATAGACATAAAAATTTCAATTGAATTTAAGGTCATGAGATATTTATAAAAATTATGAACTTTTGATGAAAAAATAGAATCCATACGAGTTTACGTACTTACTTGGATTCAACTAGGTTTTTGGATGAATTTCCTATCAAATTTGATGAATAACTCTTGGATTCTTGCTTAGGATTAAAGGAAGGAAATTTATAGAGGTCTAAGGATTATTTATTTTGTGTTTTTCATTTTGTAATGCAAAAAAATAGCTTTATTCTTTTTATAAGCTTTCATTTTTGTAGTTTTTCATGTTTTGCATTTTTCTTTCATTTTAGTCTTTATCCATTTAATTGAGCACTTATCACCCTTATTCCTCTATATTATATAATTTTTGTAAATGTATTTGAATGCCACGCGAATGAAAACAATAATTCATAGTCTTATGAATGCAATTATGTCAGTTTTAAGGTTAAAGTTCGCGAATTTCACAAGAGAAGTATTTATGCTCACACTAAAACATGTATACAGTAGGTCCTTCAACATTTTCTGTACTAAAGAGGATACTCCTACTATTCCTTAAGAATTCTCCTCAATCTTTAACGTATCCTTTAGACTAGGACATTGTGACACTGAATTTTTCAAAATCTATTTAACTCCCACTATTCTTCTTGAGAATTTGGTCTTTCTTAAAAAAAAAGTCTGTTGAGCAACCTAGAATTTTGTTCTTATTAAGAAAGTAAGATAGTATCTCTTTATCTCTTAGGAATAACCAATTAGCACTTAGGTTCTTTAGTGACTTCTAATCCTAAACCTTTAGGAAAGACTTTTGGGCTTGCAGCCCAATCATATCTTACATGGTATCTTCTCTTAAACCCTAAGAACACAATTATGCTAAGGGTGTGATCTTAAAAGAGTTTGGAAGAGTTGTATTACCTATCACATGTTGAAAAGAGTTCAACTTCCTCCTCCAGACATATCACTCCTGTTAGGTATTTTTGTGAGGAGTGAGTAGTGAAATTATTCCGTACCCTCTAAGATAGTCATCAGGTTCTTGACTTATTTATTTACCATTTTGATTTAATCAAATGGTTTTAATACTTTCGTCAAGTTGGTTTTCCACTTCATTTTAAACTCCCTAAACTTCTCAAAAGTTTTGGATTTATACTTTTTTAGATACACATAGTCATAGAGACTACTATTATTGTGACGACCAAAATTTAATCTTAATTATTTTTAAATAAATTTTTAAAAATATGAATATCTTTTTTTACAAGTAAATTTATGTACTACTCATAAAATGTGTACATGTAAATTTTTTTTTCAAAGACAATCAATGCATTAAATAAACAACTTATCCAATTTATTTACAATTCAAATCAATTTTTCCCAAATGTACTCCATCGTCCTCACTCGTGGAAATCCTTTTAATCCTGCATACATAAAACATTTGTACACAAACAAATATGAGTATTAATACTCAGTGAGTGAATACCCCATGCCATTAGTCAAACCAATCCAGCCCAATGCAATTGTATTTTCATGCACACACAATTTTAGTTTATCTCGTCTTTTTTTTGCTAAGTTGCATGAAATTTAATCAATTTTCCATAAATTCATTTCTTTATTTGCATACTTCAAACTTACATTTCAACTCCATTCAAGCAATTATTAATCAAGTTTCTTTTGCATTCATGCATTTATATGCACCAATTCATGATCACCTAATTTGCATAAACATCATACTATAGTCATTCACATTGCCATTCTAATTGTACACATGTCATTCAATCAACCTCAACACCAACATGAAACATGTAACACATTGTCCATCCAATTTCATCCAACATACTCAGCACATTCAACATTCTCACCATGATTCATCCGCTAAACGTATCACATATAATTTATCCACGAAATATATATCATATGATAAATCACAAATTGTATACCCTACCTAAGCATAATACATTCGATACTCATCAGTAGTTCACAACATAAATACAAGTGTGATAAATGTTTATGCATCATGTTCATGGTATGCCTTTTCATTCTTTCTCTCAATGTCATGCTCTCTCTCTCTTTCCTTTGGTTGTTCAACTTGTGTCGATGCACTTAGAATCACTCAGTCTCGCATGACACCTTTTATCCAGGGCATATGTGCTTAAAAGCACTCAGTCTCTCATTGCCCTCTTGCTCCCGTTGGTCAATCGGTGTCAATGCGTTTAGAAATCCATCAGTCTCACATGACACCTTATCATTCGAGGTATATGCGTTTAGAAATCCATCAGTCTTGCATTACCATTTTCATCTTTTTGTTGTGCGAACGGGTGTTGATAAGCTTAGGAATCCACTAGTCTCACATGACAACCTCTAGCCATGGTACATCTGCTTAGAAATTTATCAGTCTCACATTGCCATTGCTACATAAGTTGACCAACAGAGCGTCGATGCATTTAGAAATACATCAGTCTCATATGATGCTCTCTAATCCCTAGCATATGTGCTTAGAAATCCATCAGTCTCACATTGCTAGTTCTATCCAAGTTGTCCAACCAAGGGTCTGCCTACACTTTTCTCTCAATACTCTAAATCGACATTTGTGCAGCTTCTCAGTTTCATGTCTCTGTCTCAACTCTACAATGCATGTATGCCATATGCATATATGTCAATAATATGAATGCTTACGAGCACAAGTTTGACAAACATCATTTATCATTTCAACCACACAATCTACATATTACCAAAATATTTACCTATCTATATGATAGTTCATGGCATTACATCAATCTCATTCAATCGAAAGTCAAAATCAACATCACACATGGTCATATTAACATCCATACATTCCAATACAATTATAACATCATCTCACACACGTCAAACATCATGCCACACATTTCAAAGTATCACAATCAATCATCATGCACACTCACATCAATGTCAACTAACTCCAATCATAACACAACACCATATATAACATAATTTTCCATTATATTAATGAATCCAACTCATTAATTTCCCACACATGCAAATTCACATATTAATCCACAACTCAACATCTTATCGCACAGTACCAAATTACAACCCAAGCAATCTCTTCATATCATGAACATAACCCACAAGAATAGTATAAATCACGCATAACTCAAATCACTTCCCAAATTACATAAATGGAACATAATTCACTTTATTTCAACCTTTGCTCGAATAGTACCAAATACATGCCCAACAATTATTCACACACGCAAGGTTCATCATAAATCACCATTCAAAAAGTTAAATTCTTTTATCTTAATATAATTCGCATTACTTAACCCTCTTATTTTATTTCCCATTTCACTTTTACTGATTTACGTGTATCTCGTAAATTTGATTTAAGACACCAAATTTTAATAAATAAAGTTGAAAATCCTTAACAAGAATCACAGTTACTCCTTTACAACACATTAATTAAATTATCTAGTATTTTCTAAAAATTTCAACTTAGTCCTTAGGGATATTTCAACTCTTAATTTAGCCCCTTACAATTTTAAGTTCACCATAATAGTCCCCATAAAAACAAAAACAACAATAACCCCTCTTAATTTATGACACCCACATATAAATCCATGCATAAAATTTTAGTTCAATCCAGTCCCAAAGAAATCTTAACCTCAATATTTTAAATTTATACTAAATACCCAACTATTCGAACATTATAGTTTACAATACAAGTTTCTGAACCCACATAAAAAAAATGCATCCTTTAGTTCAATTCTGCTATCAAGCTGACTCCCATTACATTACTCTTAACCTCGCATATAACAAACAACTCTCAAAATCAAACAATCATAAATTTTAGTTTTCAATTCAATAATACTACTTTTTTATTCAAAACCCACTTAATGGAATTTTATTGGTTCAAATCCCACCTCCCTTGTTCCCAAATCTGCTGCTGACCAAAACAACATAAACATTTACTTTTAGAATAAAACAGATCGTGTGAGAGGGTTTGAGAGAAAACCCACCACATTTTCTCTCAAACAAATAAATCGTGGCAGTACTTTGGAGGCAGAAATGTCGATTGGAGGACAAAATGGAGAGAAACAGGGGAAATGTGTGAGAGAGGGGTGAGTTTTCTAAGCCTTTGTTTGTTTCATTGGAAATGAAAGGAAAAGAAAGGAATGAAAATCTAATTTTTAGATTTCCATTGTTTGCACAACTATTTGAACATAAGTAAAGGAGGGAAAAGAATGAAAATGAGTTCATTTCATTTCCTATAGAGTGCCATTTTTCTTTCCTCCCAAATTGGTAGGAAAACAAGGGAAATGAAAAATAACACATTAAATTTACAAAATTAGCCTCTTTGAATTAAGTTCAACTCATTCCTATTGAGGATATAATAGTGAAAAAATATTTTTCACTCATTATTCCATTCCTTTCCATTCTACTACTAATAAACTAAACAAACAATAAGATAGAAACTACATTTCCATTTTATTCTTTTCATTTCCTTTGTTTAATTTCCTTTCTTTTCCATCATTTTATAAGCAACCAAACAAGGGCTATGGGATAAGCGTTGGTGAAAGAGATTGATCGTGATGAGGGCCGAGAGTGTGGAAGATGAGTGACGCTGAAGGTGCAGCATCAACGGAGGCACGACGGCTGGAGGTGGTTTTTGTGAAGGAACAACTAGGGTTTTGGACGAAAAGGAGATGGTGGCTACTAGAGAATGGAGTGCATGCGGTGAAGGGAGACATGCGGCTATGGTCAAAGGTCGAAGGTGAGAGTCACGCGACTTGTGAGTGGTGAGAGAGACATGGCGGCTGCGGCGGTGGGATGTGCATGCGTGGAGAGAGAGGCACGCGAGAGGGAGATAAAGAGAGAAGACAAGGTGTGTGAGAGGGAAGGGGGTGACGGCTGGGTTTAGAAGAAGATAGGGGAGATTGATTTAGGGTTTTTCATGTGGGTATTTTATGGTTAGAATTGTGTACTCAAATACTCCTATCCATATACCTTTATTATTTTTCATCTATTTGTCTTCTATTTTTAATTTTGTAAACTTTTGTTCATATTTAAAATCGAATACCCATTTATTTTACTTAATTTATTTTTATTATAAATTAATTCATAATTGGTAAAACACTATCTCTTTTAATATGGCCATATTTTTAAAATTTGATTATATATATATATATATATATATTCGGGGCGTTATAGTTATCCTTGAAGTTTATGAAATACTCGAACCTTCCCTTAGCACTTGTGCCAAACTGTCTATATACATCTCTTATGTATTAGTTCCAATTGCACATTTATCTTTTCACTAATCTTATTTGAAAATACTTTTGGTCATTTTACCTTGTATAGCAATTTTACCTACGCGTGTAGTGGGATTGTATATTATAAATTAATTATTTTTATTAATTAAAATTATATTGTATTTATTTGTAAATTATTTTATTAAAAAATAATAATGATTTAAAATATAATAAAAAATACATAAACAATTTTAATGAAAAAATTGGTCAATTAAATATATGATCACCATACATTTTTATAAGCAACATATTTTGTGAAATTGTATAAATTATTTTTATCGTAATAAATTAGTATCTTGTATTTAATCAGTTTGTTATTTACACGTCAATTATTCCCTATATTTTATAGATAATCTTAATATATTTAGTTTTAATGTATATATAGATAGATATAGACAAAAAAAGAAATTATTGAAAATCTAAAATACTAAAAAATTGCACCTTAACATCATTAATGACAATTTCTTTATTAGACCGTCATGTGTCAGCATTTAATGACAATGTTAACAACTTTCTTATATATATATATAGATATATAGATTTAAAATATAATAAAAAATAAATAAACAATTTTAATGAAAAAATTGGTCAATTAAATATATGATCACCATACATTTTTATAAGCAATATATTTTGTGAAATTGTATAAATTAGTATCTTGTATTTAATCAGTTTGTTATTTACACGTCAATTATTCTCTATATTTTATAGATAAACTTAAGATATTTAGTTTTAATGTATATATATATAGATATAGACAAAAAAGAAATTATTGAAAATCTAAAATACTAAAAAATTGCACCTTAACATCATTAATGATAATTTCTTTATTAGATTGACATGTGTCAGCATTTAATGACAATGTTAACAACTTTCTTATATATATATAGATTACTAGACTTAAGGTCAAATGTATGACACCCATATTCTGTTAGCTTATAATTAATAAAATAAACACAGAAACCAATAATAACAAAATCTATAATGTTCATAACGTATAGGTCTTATGAATATATATAAATATAATTATACATAATAGAGTTAAAAAAATGAAAGATAACATTAGAATTGTGTGAAATTGAAAAGTGAGTTAAGGGTGATCAATACGTCAGGTGTGTAACGGACCATTATGGGCGTATGGAATCTCATTCGGGACAAGAACTTTACACGGTGATTGTGGTGCATTACACAATGTCATGTGGCTAACACGGTCTGTGTTGCTATAACATGGTTGTGTGCACTCTCAAAACTTTATAAAAAGGAAAGATTTATGCAGGAGGTGTCATAATTTAAAAGAGAAATAATAATAGCAGAAGAGAAACAAAGAGAGATATGAGAAAACTCTTCTAAAAATCATAACAAACCATTCAAAACCTTTAACCATCAAACCTCCATCAATTCTAATCTTCTAAAGTGAAAGAAAGAAGAAGAGGTTTGAGAAGGAATAGAAGGTGAAAATGTAACATCCCAAAATTTACGTAAAATACAGTATTTTAATTAAAATACGTAATAAAATACGAGGAAAATACTAAGAATTTTTTCGCGAAATATTTTAATTAATAATTAGAGGAGTGATATAAGATTTTTAAGAATTTAAAAATTTAGAAATGTCAAAGTCGATCGTGAAAGGAACACGACGACAAATATATTAATACGAAGGGGGAGTTAAATAAATTCTTCGCGTTATATTTAAATGATATTTAGTAAGAAATAAATAACGTGAAGATTTTGACAATTATATTTAGGTGATGAATTTTGATAATTTCGAAATCAGAATTTAATTTTGAGTCGG
>CANYCX010205620.1:0-10871 GCA_948193385.1 Breynia disticha f. nivosa | reverse complement strand
TAAATTAACCCTAGGAATCGCTACTCAAGGATACTACACACCCATACCGATCAATCAAAACTAATTCCACTCAATTCCACCTTCAATTCATTAAGAGATCCATATTTTAATACCCTAACCCAAGAAAAATGTAATTAAAGAGTTAAGGTCGTAAAGCTTACCAAAGTCTTATCTTTCTTTGATCCTAACACCTTCCAACCACCAATTTCCGTTGAGTCTTAGCTCGAGTTTAAGTTTTAGAAATTTTGGTTTAGGTTTGAGAGAGAAAACGTGGGTGGTGATTAAAATGAAGAAGATTACTTATGTTTATCTATATATATATATATATATATATATATATATACATATATATATATATATACATATATATATTCATTGACCATTTTACCCTCGGCCAACTCTCAATCATACTTTCCACTTTCTCTCTCCCGGTTTCTACTGTTTAACCAAATTTTTAAATCTTATAATATTTTATATTCTCCCACCATATTTAATTAAAAATATTACGCGAAAAATTTATTCGCCTATGTACCAAAATAAATAATAATTTATATAAATTCTTAAAATTTGAGGGCGTTACAGTTACTATATTACATAACTAAGTACATTAAAGAGTGCTAAATGTATTATGTTTAGGAATTGGGAATGATCATGAAATGTTGTGAGATGCATTTAAAAGAAAGGCATATGAACATAGTGTAACGGCTGGTTAATTACACTTGAGAATAAATATGAAATAGTTGAATGCATGCATTAGATATTAACTTTTGGAAATAAATATACATGTGTGTGTAAATGTCAAATGTTTAGGGAAGTTGTCCATTTAGGTAAGTGTTACTTATTGAGTTTCACAACTCACTGCGTTTTCTGCCTGCTGTATGGCAAGATATCTGATAGGTACAACAGAGGTGAGATGGTGATCTTGCTACCAGAAGGGTCGAAGAACCAGGGCGAGCCGTGCACTGAAGATTTGTTAGAAACGAATGTCATGTCTACATATTGGATATATGTAATACATATATACATATTGTTGTTGTTTGTATGCCAATTTGTGTTTTTATTAGATTTCATTTCGTAGAAAGTATTTATTAGTTAAACTAAAAATCGAACATGCATAAATAAATTCATTTATACTCTTTTATCATTAAATTATTATTTTCAAAACATGTGAATTCTAAGTTCGAGTACCACTTGTGAGATAATTGCACATTGAGTGGTAGTCGAATTTGGGCATCACAATATGTATGAATTGTGAGTTGATTAACAAACTGTGAACATGGTTGTATTTAGTTAAAATGAGAAAGTTAGCAAAACGTCATATTGTGGGAGGTGTAAGAATGTTGATGATAGACTACACTCGTGTATGAATATGTAAATGGGGACCTTAAAGTTCCTATGTGTGAATCATATTCAATTAAACATGTAAGTTTGATAGCTAGAAGTATAAAGAAACGTTAGTAATGAGTAACATGTTCGGTTCTGTTGTTTGCCTTAGGCTAGAGAACAAATTGAAATACGTGGGGTTAAGCCAAACTGAGTCAATAATGAACCTAACTTGCTTCTAATTTTGGGGACAAAATTTCTTAAGGGGGAAAGCTGTAACGCCCTTGAAATTTGTCAATTTTAAATCGAAATAATGATTATGAATAGGAATGAAATGTATGTATTATGAAAAGGATGAGCATGATTGTATCGAGTTTGAGTGATGAATTAAGAATGTTATGTGTGGTTATAGGAAAATGATATGTGTTCGTGGTTGATGTAAAATGAGATTGCTTGATGTTGTGTTGTGGTTAGTTTTGAACATGATCATTGAGTGAATGGCTTATGTATGCATATCAATGGAATTGTTAGTCAGAATATAGAGTATATAGATGAGTGTAAGTGTTATGGTCATATGTATGAACTATGGAAGGTTGAACAATGTATAAGTTAATGTTTAATTTGATTGGTTTGAACTTGATTAAGCGTGTAAATTGAATGTTAATTGATGTTAATTAAGTTGATATAATGTTCATTATAAGTTATAAGTACGTATGTATAAGTATATAGGTGTCAGAAGGTCGAGGAAAGTCAAAAAAGTTGGAAATGGTTGTCTGGAGTGGATTAACATATGTTAATTCATACATTAACATACGTTAATTTGGATTAACGCACGTTAATCCATGAATAAACATAAGTTATTAATATTGAAATTTCAAAAATCTGCATTTTGTTAACGTACGTTAATTTGGTCAATAAACATACGTTATCGAGGGTTTGGACATGTCATTAAATGTCTGAAACCAACTCAACATGGGACATAACTCCCTCCCAACCACCAAAACACTCTCCCAATGACCATACACAATTCCTAAGCCCTTCCAAACATCAAAACTACCGGCAAACATCATCTTAACAGCGGATTAACAGCGAATCGAGCCTGAAATCCATCCCTCCTCATCCTAGGGTTTTGAGTTTCAGGAAATAGGAAAGAATTCATAATTCATAACTGAAATATGATGGAAAATAGATTCATTTGTTAGGGTTTTGATGGGTTTTTATTGTAGTTTATGTTTCCATAAGCCTTCAACCCTAAAACATAACATTTGATGAGATTTACAGTATTAGAGTTTATGGAGAAATTTTGGGATTGGGAGGAATTTGTTAGACAAATGAAAAAATAAGCATAGAATGTTGATTATCATATAGAATGTGTTATAATTTTTGTAGGAGATGATAAACGAAACTCAAATCATGGATTTTTGCCGAATCGGGTCCGAGGAACGTGATGTAAGTGTTCTTTGATGCTTACTATGAGATGTTTGTCTTTGTATGAGTATTCTTTTGTGAATAATGTTTAATTTGGTTGAAATGGTAGCGAAATTTAGCTAAAGGTAAGACTTGGAAGGCTTATGCCCGTATGTGAATCTTTGGGTTGAATATGGAATGTTTAGTTTTGTTAGTGGATGGTCGATATATGTTAGTATGGTGTTAATGTTATGTAATGAATGAAAAGGATATTACAGAATGGTTAGGGATGAAATTAAATGTGGAAAGTTGGTAAGTATGATTATATGTGTAAAGCTTAATAAGAAGTAAGTTTGAAGATGTGAAAGAATAGTATAAGTGTTGTTTGATTATTATGGCAATATATGTTTAACTTGTATGTGAATATGTCCTAAGGGTACATTGTGAGTTTGGCAAAGTAATTAATTGTAGTTTTGGCTTGAACAAAATGAATGGATTGGTATGTATGATATGTGATTAAAATGATGTGACGATTCATGTTTACTTGTCATATGCACACTATGGATGTTCCTTATTGATTAATTGATGAACTCTCTGGAGTTACATTTGGTAAATGTTGGACGATGCCATGAGTTGGCCGTTATGAACTTGTTTTGAATTGAGATATTGTTGTGAAGAATTCATCTGCATCTATTATGAGAAAGCTAAGATGAAATGCATGGATTTGCATTCATACATATTATAATGTGTTTGGCATGAGCATTTGTATGGCCATGCATGGAGACAATGGAACTTCGATACACAATGAAACTTTGATTCATAAATGGAACTTTGGTTCACAAATGGAACTTCAGTTCAAAATGGAACTTTGGTTCATAGATGGAACTTCAGTTCATAAATAGAACTTCGGTTCACAAATTGAACTTTGGTTCACAAATGGAACTTCGGTTCACAATGGAACTTCGATTCACAAATGAACTTCGATTCACAATGGAACTTCAGTTCACAATGGAGTTTTGGCTCACAAATGAGGAAGAGAGTGGACTCTCTCTTACAATAAGGCTCCGAAGCACATCATTCCTATTAGAATGCATTAACATTACTTTTGCATTCAGTCATTACATTATGATATTATCTCGATTGTGTGAGAGATGAATGTAAACGGTTTGTGACTATTATAAGAGCTTGCATCATGTTTATTATGATATGAACTCTTATGGAGTTATATGTGTATGTGAATATGGTTATGGATTGAATGTGTGGTTGGTATGATAAGTGTTGATAAAGTTGTGATTTTTAAATGGTCAAGTAAATATATGGAATATTGTATGAAATGATGAACGATGTGAACTTTGAGGATTATGTTTGTGGTTTGACCCGAAAAGGGTAGGTGTATTTCATGGGAATGGGTAATTGATATAATTGTGTTAAATGACATTGACTATGCTGTGGTAAATTGCTAAGAAAATGGTGGTGGTTTTCCTTGAGGTTGTATATGTTGTGTTTTAAAAATGTGTTTATGGAATGTTGTTTGATGGATGGTATGGATGTTCGTGATCTTGTTTTGAATTGATGTAATGTGTTAATTATATGTGTAGAATGGTTAAGCGTGATGATTTGGATGTAAAATGGGATTGTATGCATGTATTAATGGCTATTGATATGCTAAAGGATGAATGGTAAGTGTATGTGTAAGAATAAGACTTAGGAAATTTGGGCAGATTGCATCTGATTAACGTACGTTATTGGTGGTAATAACATACGTTAATTATGTAAACATACGCTAAGTAAGGCTTAGCATACGTTATTCATATGTGCAATTTAGGGGAAGAATAACGTACGTTACCTAAGGGTTAACTTATGCTAATTTGACCCGGAAACTCTATTTTCGGCCTGAATAACGCACTAATGCATACCTAAAGTATCATAATACTCTAGGATGTTCCTTAGTGGATAAACACTTAAAGTGGATGTATAAACACATAAAATGATTGTCGGTGAGATGGCTTTACGGCGCCAAGAGGGAGGATAGGCCGCGGAGGGCGAGGATTCCACTACACCTCAGCATAGTAGTGACACTGAGGGAAAGATTACTGAGTATTTAAAGATACTCACTGGTGTTTTGCTGAATTGTGTGCAGAGAGACGGGTACCAAGGACGGGACCCGTGAGCGGCGAGGCTAGCGGTGCGATACAGAAGGTCAAACTCATAGGGTTTCGATTGTGTTGCTTCCGCTTTGTAAAAATCGTATTTGGTATTTTAGCTAACTCTGTATTATGTCTTATGTTTTGTAAAACTCTATCTTCATTCCTCTCTCTTATTACCAGTGTTTTAAAAGAAAAAAATATATAATGCGATTTTTAGCTTAATTCCAAAATGAACTTTGAAAAATTTGGCATTACATATCTCCATACCAACATACTTCCAACTTATCCTAGAGGTATTCTAACATAAAAATAGACATTTTTCGGGGCATTACAGATGATTTGAGAAAAGATAGAAAACTGTTACGTGAGTTAGGGGCATGCAAATTTAACATGTTAGTGTAACAAATTTTTTAGGGAATTTTATATATTTATATGTTATATAGAAATTAATAGAGTTAATTTAGAAATGAATCGTAATGATTGTTATATTGGATTTTATAAAAAGATTAGTATATCTTTATATAGGACAACAGACTAGTTGTTAGGGCAGAGCACGCAGAGGTTCGAGTTCTTCAGTTGAGAGGTAAGTACAATAACTCATTTAAAATAAAATTTGATACGCAATTTAAATATTGATATTATATAATCCTTTGAGATTTTATATGAGTGGAAATTAAATAGTAAAATGTTAAAATGGTATAAAAATGGAAACCAATCCGTTTGTATTATCGAATTGCGAATAGGTATTAGTGAAAAAAAATGAAAACAGGTACATTATGTTATTCACACTTCTACGATTGTCTAACACGATATACATTATATGTGATATGATATTATATGATATGGTATTGGTTGTGATTGGATTGCTGTCATATGATCGATCGTTGGAGACAGGAGTGGAGATGGGAGACTGTACAAATACAGGCCGTTATACATTCCATGTCGTACCTACAGACTTATGATTCACACGAATACAAAAACTGATATTAAATTATAAATGGATTATAGCATTGCATTTATATGTTTGATATGACAATATCGAAAATGGACTCATTTATATAATTTTATAAAAAAATTTAAATTATTGACTATTCACAGAGCCCACAACTCATGCAAGCGCGATTTTTGCTTCAGGATCTAGTAGTGAGTTGAGATAGGCATATAGATTATGCAGGTGGGTCGACTACTACTCTCAAACTATTTTCTTTCTGTAACATTCTGGATATTTTTCGTCGAAAATTACGATAAATATGTGTTTAAAAATTAATATATAAAGGTATACGAAAGGTTGATCAAAGGTTGACGCAAAACGATCAAAGAAAATCGGAGGAATCTGAAATTAAGAAGTACGCTCAGTGGAAAGGAAAGTACGCATGGTCGCTGCCACAACGCGTAGTCCTATTCCATCATGCGTGGCATGCTGTTTTCTAGAAAAAAATATAAGATTTCAATCGACAAAGTGGCAAGACCCTATTTTACCTTCTAAACTAAAGCTTTTGCAGAGAAAACACCAAAACACAGCTTATTAGTTGCAGAGGAGTGAATTGGAAGAAGAGGAAATTATTTTCTTCCTAGAATTCAAGTCAAGGTAAGTTGTAAAGAAGGTTTACATAAGGTTGATTATAAGTTGATGGTGGTTTAGGGTTATACCTGATGACCAAGTAGCTGGCAAGTCCAAAGTATAAGTGTCATTTTAGGTCTTTTGGTCTTAGGGTTATACCTGATTGGGACTAGTACTAGTGGGAGACTGTTAGTGTAAGCCCTAGTCCGAATACATTGTATGTACCTTTTATTATTGAGTAATAAAATTATGGGTATTGCTTTCTCAGATCATTTATTGACATGTGTTATGTGTCTAATGAAACTATCTAAGAATGTTAATTAAACATTTGAGATATCAAGGTTGAGGACCTTGAAAGTAGAACCTAGAAGTTATCAGATTAACATTCTTAATATACTTAGTCACTTATTTCAATGGGAATGGAAATGAATTAAGACTTGTATGCACTTTGTAGGTGATCAAGTTCTACGGGTCACAGATATGAGATATCTAACAAAGTTCATAGATTCAATTTAGGTCATTGTATTTGGAGAGCAATCACAATTTAGAATGTCAAATATCTATCCTTATACTGAAAATCACTTTGACTTTTATTGTGATTTTTAGTGTACTTTGACATATGCATAATGCGACCCTAAAAGGTTGAGAAGTATGGGTATGATTGGGTGTGCTAAGAATTATAAATCAGAGCAGGAGTGAAGCAAAGGGATTGACCCTCTCATGAAAATGACAAAAGATATCACTAGCTGTTTGATCAATAAGATTTGAAAGAGTGTAACGACACCCGAATTGAATTGTTGGGTCATTAATTTGAATTTATTAAATTGGCCATAGAGATCAAGAGAGTGATCTAGCACTAAATAAGGATGTTTGAGACATGCCTTATGCTAATCATGATATTAAAGGTCAAAGGATGAATTGGAATTGTATTAGGGTTGTTGACACCGCTCACCAACTATTTTATTTTGGATGGTCATAGTGTTTTGCTAGAGACCACCTATGATTTATGAATTAATAAATTCATTACCATTATTAAATAGTCCTACAGATTGCACATGGAGAACGAAAGACCAAAAAGGGTAATTTCGTAATTTCACCTTAGGTCAAGTCTGACTCTTGGGCTGGATCGAGCATTTGGACCAATTTTAGTAATTGGGCTCAATATGGATGAAAGAAATAAATTTAGTAACTCTCATATGCTTTCAAGACAAAGATTATCGAAGAGGATACGATGTCTTAAATTCAAACATATGAGAGAGGAAAGTGGAGAAATAAAAGGAAATGGAATTATCTTGTTTTAGATAAGATAATATAAGATAAAAGAGAATAAAATCTCTTTTAATTTTTCCTTAAAAAACATGGCAAGTGAGAGTAATAGATAAATGAATTTTATTTAAATTAAAACTTATCATAATTGTAATAAAGTTACGATTATTGGTAAAGTGTTTTATAAAAACACAAGTTTCATTTTTTAAAACCATAACCCTTGTCGTCCCTCCTTTCTCTCTTTTTCTTCTTTGTCGTGGCTTGCCAAGAGGAATTAAGAAATTGATTCTTGAATATATTTTTTTGGATTTTCACAAAGAAAATGTGAGATCAATGTGCTAATTATAGTACTTGATCATTATAGTGCTATTGGCTTCACAAGTTATTCATCAATTTGACAGATTCGAATACACCCTTGTGCTAGTACACAGTTCATTGATCTGTGTGTTAATTATGTAGAGGAAATACACTTGTGGTTCTTGGAAAGGTATCATGAAGGTTTCCTGAAAGTATTTTGAGCTAGTAGTTACTATTCTTGCTCATACATAATTGTTTAGGAAGAAGAACTGGGTAAAGATCCATTCTTTCATTCAAGATTCAATTTTTATATAACTAGTCTTTAATCTTTAGACTTTTGTGATGGTAAATCAAGTTTTGGTGAGACCCTAGGCTATTTTATGTGTGTTTCTTTATGTTTTCCACTGTAATAGGTTGTTAGACATGAAGAACACCAATAAGTGTGAGAGGTGGAATGTTCGGATGAGTAATAGAACACAACAAACATACTAAATCAATATAAAAATATAAATTTTAGGATTTAATTGGAAAGAGGATCGTATTATGATTGATTGTGTATTTATGCGTGTGTGTTTTTATCTTAGGAGGCGATGGAGATGCCGAATTAGAGTGGTTTGGAGCAACAATCTTAGATCAATTTTTAAGGTGAGTCTGTATTCAACACAAAACATACTAATGGTAGAATTGCATGGTTTATATTTATAAAATCTGCTTAATTGTGTGTGCTTACTTTTCTTCAATTGTGTGTTGGTATGAAGGCGACGAATGATACATGTTTCAATTGGATATTATTTATAAATGCAAGATTTTGACATGTTGTCCAATTATTGTGTGATATGTGTGGTTGCATGGTTGGGTAGTCATGAGTGGATAGAAATGAGAGTGGATGAATGCGAATGCACTAGTATCTTATTGATGGCATTCATATTCACATCATCACTTGCATTTTGTATTTAAGGTGCCAAAGAGCACAGAGGTTGCACTAGAGGTGCCAAAGGGCACGAAGGTCACGTAGAGGTGCCAAAAGGCACAAAGGATCATATAGAAGCACCAAAAGGAATGGACGATGATAGATGTGTCAAAGGGCTCATTAGGATACTGGGCATTAAAGGCCAAATAAGTGATACTGAGCATTGATGAGGCAAGAATGATAATAGTACAAATGGTACATGATAATAAAAGTATATGTGACAAAGGGCACAAAAAAGATATTATGCTTCAAAGAGCTTAAGAAAGGTATTGGGTGTCAAAGGGCACAAAATAAAGAATGCATGCATCACAATGCATCGCTTAGTGTGTAAGAACTTGAGGAAAGTATGTTGGCTGAATTGCCATGGGGAAATGAATAAGCAAGTGCATGATTAAGACATGATTGCTTATGGATTATAATGAAAGTATAATTGAACATGTGAAATTGATTTGAATGGTATTCATATTATATGTTTTCCTTTAGATGATGGAGTGTTTGTATGATTGGTTGTGTGGAAGATGATGTGTTGGACTTTGTGCAATGTTATAGTGTATCAACATGAGTAAAATAATGTGGAGTTAGTGTGTGAGTCATGTACCTTTGGGTTTGCATGTGATTGATTAGAAGTGAAGGTTTTACAACTTAAAATGATGGAAAACTGGTTAGAAAATGCATTAAAAAATTGTTTTCCAACCCATGCATGTCCATTAGATGCTACTAGAGTTTTTGAAGTAAATTGGGTGTGTGAGAAGTTCACTACAGGGGCTACACAAACCTGTAGCAACCCATTTGCAGCCTTTTATTCAGTTTTGGAAGTGCACAGAAAAAAATGTTTTGTGCACTAATTGCCCAGGTTGTGCATGCCTAAAGATTGTGTCTTTCAGAAGGATTTGAGGTCTATGACTTCTCAAAAAACCCATTATAAAATTTGTGATTTATTATATAAAGCATTCTAACCTTATAATCATATTAATCATGTAATTACTATTTGTATTCCTATAATTCAACTTCTCATTTAAAACTTTTTCCTTCTATTCGATAATTTTGGCAACTATACATGTCATCTTGAAACATGCATCATTTCTATGCAACAATCTACAACACAACCTGAGGCATAGTTAGAACACAACTTGCGCTAGTCAACACACCCATATGCACAACCTTGTGTTAAACTAGCATGCCCCTATCCTGTTTAGCATGTTGCCCGTGTCAATTAAGCAAACCCCGTGTAAAATTGTTGTAGCCTGAAATACACTCAATATCAACCTAGAATCAATCCTATAAATCATTCATAATCATCAACGTTTAAATAAAAATAAAATACTTAAACCCGAAAATCAAAGTTTAAATAAAAATAAAATAAAATAGAATTCAACCCATTTGATACTCATTTCACAAACCTTCATACATATAAACATAATATCTTTACAAATTTTTTTAGGTTATAAAAGAAACTAGATTCCAACTGAATCCATTTTTAATTATAACCCTACCAAAAGTATGAAAGATGAATACAACTTTGTCATGTTCTTAAAGAACCCTAATCAAGAGTATACAGTGCACCTCGTTTCTTCCTTTTCGCAAAAACTCCAAAATCCAAGTGTTGCACCTATTCGCAAAATCCAAAATGTCTTCCTAACGTCCTACCAAGTGTTACAGGCAAATAATTGCGTGAGATATACTCAGTAAGCAACATAACCAAATAAGGTCGGTTTCATTCACATTCAAAATAACAATTTATTAAAGCACATAACCCAAATTATTAATGTATCTTAATTATGTGTTACAACCATACATACAAACATTCATAATAATCACTCTTTAAGGTACCTAAGAAGGACCATTTGAATAGTTTTCAAGTAAAAACGCGGACTGTTTTCCGACTACGCGGGGTGGCTAT
>CANYCX010205604.1:0-17299 GCA_948193385.1 Breynia disticha f. nivosa | reverse complement strand
ATTATTTCAATCCTTTTATCTTCATTTGCATTTAGTCTTTAATTTCAATTCTCTCAAATCATCAACTTGCCATGTTTATTGCTTCTCTTTATTTTCTTATTAGTATTGAGTCAAATTAGATAAGACGTTCCTCAAGAGATTCGATCCCTGGAGGCATACTTTCGTGATAAAACTGCATCGATTCTAGTGCGCTTGCTAGAGCCGGTCAGATCTGCCCTAGAGCACGGTAATTATAATTAAGGATTGGATAAGGTGCTAATATTAATAATTACATTGTATGGATGTTTGTATAAAAAGAGCAAAATTGGTTGATATGTATGAATGTAGACTTGATGAATGCTTCGTATAAGGAAAAATGTGGATTGTATGGCTTATATGGGTGACTTAATGTTGTGATAAGTTGGTTTGAAGTGTGAATTAAATAAGAAATGGATATGAATTTGAAGTAAATGTATGCATTGTATGTATGGGTATGCATATGAACTATTCACTTTGCATCAAAACTTGAATAATTGCTATGTGTTTGTGTAAAGTAAAAAGGTTTAAGCCATAAAATGCCTTGTAGGCATAATTGGTAATGATAAGTAAGTGTTCTACACTCACCATGTTTACGGGGTTTGAGTAAATGAATGGTATGAGTGGCATAAATATGTTTGAATGTGATTGTTAATGGTAAGGTAATTGGAAATGCGTTATGATTTATAAATTAACTTGTGAAACTTCCTTGTGATAAAAATTAAGTGATGAATGTGCTATGCATGGGTGGGTGCTTATGAATTGCATGATGAAAAGAGTAAGCTAAACATGGTTTTGATGTGTGATAAGGAACTAAATTGTGTGAAGTGTAAAAGTATGGGGATTGTTTGAAATTAAAATGAAAGAATTTGACGGTCTAAGTTATCTATTAAACATTGAGTGAGTGAAAGGTAATAGTGAGTTGAGAACTTAAAGAGTGCAATTATCCATTGTACAAAATAACAATAGCGTATACGAGAGAAGTAACAAAAACAAGATAAACTCAAGGTAATATTGTGGGTGTTATTGGGAGATTACGGTCAATATATTAAGGTTTGAACTGTGAGTGTGATTTATTGAAGTTGTTATTGCTCGCTTTTTCTCTTAAAGGTAGTGCCAGACTTGTTCTTCGTATATGGAAGTGATCATTTGACTTCCTACATAAATTTTCTTGACCAAGGGTAGGACATTTCTTGTATTTTTCACACATGCTCTACATCTTTGCATTTTCTTCTTATGCGTACGTACACAAATTTAAATCATATTCCTTGCTTACCTACATTGGGATGACACTACCTGATAGAGGATAGATTGATGTATAAAGATATTGTGAGTGTTCACTAAGAGAGAGAGTTTTCTTTAAGAGAGTGGAAAAATGAAAAGTGAATGAACGAGAGTAATTGTGTAGTTCGTGAGTGTGCCTAAGTTTAGGATATATGAGAGATTTTATGTAATTCTGGAATGTGTGGAGGAAACAACGAGGGAAGAATTGTGAAATCACTTAGAGAGTTATGAGGTGACAGTTGGTGTTAGGATATATGACGAAAACGAAAGGTACTAAAGACATATGACCTGAGAAACGTGTAACCGGTAACAGAGCATTGCTAAAAAACTTAAGGGTGTAAGCAATACTCCAAAAAAGAAATGTATAAGTGGAAACTTGAGTGTGTGAGATAGGTGAAATGTGTGCAGAATCGTATTTTGAATGCTTTGAATGAGTATGGTAATGAATAACATACTTATGAACTGTGTCATATGGAGCTGTGGGTTGAGAATGAAGGTGTACATTCTTGTGGTAACGAATTGAAAAGAAATATTGGAATGTGATTATGTGAATTTTTATGTAGTTATGAAGTAAAGTCTATAAGTAAAATGAATTTGATTATAGTATTGATTATAGCCTTTCATGAGAATGGTTCGAGCTTATGAGTGTATTATTGCTTATTGCGATGATTGATTCATGTGGTTTGTTTAAGTTAAAAGCTTTAAGTTAAGAGTTGAGTTTAAGTTAGGTTGAGTGGTTTGGAACCTAACTCATTTCAAATTTTGAGGACGAAATTTCTTAAGGGGGAGAGCTGTAACGCCACTAAAAATATCACGTAAATTTAGCAGAAATGTGTCCAGAAAATAGCTGGCAACGGCCTTGGAAATGGTATGGCCATGCCATTCCATAGACCGTTCCCGTAATGTAGACAGACGGAAAACAACATGCCATTCTGCAAAGAGGAGAACGGCCAGTGAAACAACATTGTCATGTCGTTCCACGGAGCATTCGGCCTATTGGCAGACTCAATTAAAATGCGTGTTTTGTGAAGAAAAGAGAGAGAAAAACATTTTAAAACAACCCCAACTCGTCCCAGCCATTCTCCCTCAACCTCAAACCCTAGAAACATGATTTCTATCATTTCCAACTCCAAATCCACACTTACATACCTCAAAAATTCGTGCTCTTGCGAAGGAAACACAAGGGAAACGAGTTCTAGGGTTTTGCTGTGATTTATAATGAGGTAAGCTTGGTTTCATCCGAAATTTTTATGTCAAAATGGATGGAAATAGTAGGGTTTCGTTTGGTTTTTGTTGTAGTATATGATTCTATAAACCCTTAACCAAAAAACATAGGATTTGGTTAGAATTAAAAAATTAGGGTTGTGGGAAAATTGTTGTTTTTATGGGAATAAGAGTAAGGGTAGGAAATAGAGGTTAAATTCGTGAATAACAAGTAAAATTTGGTTGTATGTGTGTGTAGGTATTGATATTCGAAACCGGAATAGGAGGTCAGGCGAAGAATTTGTGCTTGGAAATAGAGGTAAGTGCTTTTCAACACTTAGTATAACGATTTTTACCTTTGTATGGTTTGATTTATGTGAGGTTGATGAAACTAAACTGAATTTGAGTTGTTGTTTATGTGTTGGATGAAATTGGTGATAGTAAGTGTGCTTTGACACTCACTAAGATAGATTCTGCCTTTATATGGTTGGTCATATCTAATGAATTACTTGTTTGGTGAAATAGTTACAAATGTGAGTCGTAAAGGACTCGAATGTTTGTATGTTTTAATGTGTTTGCTTATAAAGCTATGTTCTTAAGAACTATGTGTGATAAGAGCCATTATGACTTACTTGTTTGTGAAACAGTAAATGTTGATAGTTTGTATGAGTGAATGGCATTAGATATACTTGAAAGTTAATTATGTGGAAATTTATGCAAGTTGTGTGAGAATTAAGTTATGATGTAACTGTTTGCTTGGATGAATTTAAAATGGAAATCAGTTAAATGAAAGGATTAAAAATGTTTATGTTTTATATGGTTTCTTGGAATGAGTGTGGGTTTGTTTTAGAGAGATATATATATGCTTCGTACCTTGCCTGCTTCAATGGAAATGTGATTAATGATGTGGGAAATGTAAGGTTACTTCATGTAAGTAACTTACATTTTGTGCTAAGTAAGGGTATGTGTGGTTATAAATTTGAGAATGATGTGATGAATCATGTTTATATTGTCACATGCACGATATGAATATTCCTTATTGATTATGTGATGATTGATGCCACGAGATGGACATGCGAAAGGGTGTGCATAGTTATAAGTTATGAATGGAATGGATGTATGATTTATGTGGTGAAATGGAATATAAAGGTTTGGAAGACATGATTCATTCAATATGCTCATTTATGATTATGTGTGGCTAAAGGCCTTTGGGAAACGAATTGTATTGCATTCATTTCATGTCATATGGCAATGTGTGAGCATTATTGCATGAGATATTTGTAAAAGGGAGCTTTCGGCTCACAAACGAAAAAAGGGGTTTTCACCCACAAATGAAGAGGAGAGTGAACTCCCTCTTACAAATAAAATGAAATGGAGCTTCAGATCACAAAAGAGATGGAGCTTCGGCTCACAAATGAAATGGAGCTTCTCCTCACAATAGATATGGAGCTTTAGATCACAATGAAATGGAGCTTTGGCTCACAGCTGAAATGGAGCTTATGCTCACAAACGAGGAAGAGAGTGGACTCTCTCTTACAATAAGGCTCTGGAGAACAACATTTGTATGTGGAATGCATTAGCATTGAATATGCATTCATTCATTGCATTCATTAGGCACACTTGTGGAAATTTATTCAAGTTGTGTGAGAATTAAGTTACGATGTAAATGTTTGCTTGGATGAATTTGAAATGGAAATCAGTTAAATGAAAGGATTAAAAATTCTTATGCTTTATATGGTTTTCTTGGAATGAGTGTGGGTTTGTTTTAGAGAGATATATACATGTGTTTTTGTATAAGGTTTATGAACGAATTGTTATGGTTATGATACATGTCTGGCTTGTGGCGGTCTAAGGAAAATGCTTGTGTTTGTGATGAGAATTAAGTATATGTTAATTCGGTATGCTTAAGGCGTGAATGACCTTACGAGGCACTGGGAATCTTGATACTTGGTTTAAGAGTTTAAATTGAAGAACGTATTGAAAATAATGTGTGTGACATGCCTAAGTATGTATGTGATTGTTCGGGTAATGTTTTAAGTGTTAAATGGTTAATTTCTATGGGTACAGCAGGTGCGAACAGGCTGGGGAACAGCCAGGTGAACGACCACCCCAGTCGTTCTAGTTATATATAGGCCAAACAGGGCCGAACGGCCATGTGAACGGCCAGGGTGGCCGTTCCTTTGGCCGTTCCCCTGCTCTGGACAAACAAAAATTGGAAGTTTTTAAGCAACACTTATATTCATAATTTAACCTAATGTGGTATAGTCTAATATGACTATGAAGTAATGATCTAATGCAAATAACCAACTTAAGATTATGAATTAATGATGGGTTTTATCTTCTTACCATAAACAACTTAAGAATTGTGTTTGAAATGACAACGGTGAGCCATTAGGGAGGTTAGGCCGAAAAGACCGAAGGTTCCTTTGTGCATTCAGCATAACAACTATAAGGATTCACTTACTGAGTATTTCTATATACTCACCTTTGTTTTGCTGTGTAAACGTGTGCAAAGTGACATTACTATTGACGGGACTACGTGGTCGGCGAGGCTGTGCAGTGCGATACTGAAGGTCGAGCTCCTAGTTGCTAGGGTTTTGATTATGTTTGTGTTATTTACCTATACATATGTTAGTATAGGACTGGTTGGCAAACATTACATGTAAAATCGTTTTTCCATTGATCCACATTTCGACATTTAATTTGTGTATGACCAACTTTGGTTTTATTAACTGGTTTGTAAACTTTGATTTTCTTCCTTGCACTTAACTTGTTTTTTAAAAAAATGGTACTGAAATTGGTATTTATTTGAAAATGAGTTTTACAAAATTTGTCATCAAATTTAGTGGTATCAGAGCGGGGATTAGATTCCCTGCGGACTGTGCCAAAAAATGCTTTCATTGCATCATTGTTTGTGCAAATAAGGTTTTAAAAATGTTGATTTCTAAATGATGGAGCTAGTCGACATGTATCGCATGAGGCCGTCAAGTCCCGAGAGTCTGTGCAAGGGCAGGGATCTGACCTAGAGCACGGTAACTATAATTATGGATTGGATAAAGTGCTAATATTATTAAGTACATTGTAAGGATGTTTGTATAAAATGGGCAAAATTGTGAATCGTATGTATATGAATATGAGCTTGTTTATATGATGCATTGCAGTAGATGTGCATAATTGCTATGTGATTGAGTAAGATGAAAAGTTTAAAGACATATGATGCTTGGTATGCATTAATAGATGTTGATGAGTATATACCTAGCTATAAATGATTATGGCCTCTATTAGAACTGAACTAAAAAGAAATCAAATATATAGTATGAAGCATGTTTATTGGTTTTATTGGTAGAACCGGGGGGAAAATAAGATGGGTTGTTGTGTTGCTTTTGAATGAATGTCCTTACATGGATGAAACGTTAACCTGTGAGTGATAAACTAATTGCTACATACTTATGGCAAAAAAATAAGAAGAAGAAATTAAGAAAAACCATAAGAAGGTAAGTACAGATTTTGCTTAAGCGTATAACTAAAGTGTTTGTTGCTAAATTGTATGAGCGAATGGATTGAAAATGTAGAAACAGGTAGAAACATACTTCCATATTTGGTATACTAAATGTTAAAACAATGTTGTTGTGCATTTTCTTTCATTGTATGCATATGAAAGGAGCCGATAAGAGTTCAAAATAATTACTTGTATGAAACATGTACACTTATTGATGGAAATGAGAGGAATGGTTGTAAACCATGTGAAAGAATGCATGTGGGCATGAGTATATTGTTTACATTTTCATGAAAAAGAAATAATGGCTTGCATTATACCTTTGCACCCGTAGGAAATCTTATAAAATTGATTGAGGTTGACAATGAGAACATAGTTATGCTTGTCTTTGTATGGTTAAGTTTTTGTGATATATGTTTTGTTTTGCCGAGATGGTACCAAAATTTGTGTGAATGCCTTATAGGCTTGAATTGGGTATTGGTATAAAGTTGGGTTTTGAGTTGTTCTGAATGTTGATTGATGATAGTAAGTGTGATGAAAATGTTATCTTGATGGTTTGATCCATGTTGTAAGATTGGTTGAGTGTAAATAATTTGTGTAAAGAGATTTATGTCATGTATGGTTGGCTTAGGACGTGAGAATTTGGGAGAAAACCTAAGTAAATAGCGAGTGTAGAAGTGTTTTCCATGAATTGTGAGAGTGATCTAAAGTGAGTATGGATTGAGTTCCGAATGAAAATTTAACTGAGTGAATGTAACGGTCCCAAGGGACTGGTTAAGTATTGTGTGAATGAAAAGTAAAGTGAAAGTCGAGAATTTAGGTAATGAAATAACTCCATTGTGGGAAAATCAATAGTGAATATGTAAGAGAAAATACAAAGAAACGAAAGTGTTACAAGTGAAACTTATTGAGGATATTGGGAGATTATAGTAAAGTATGTTTGAGGATTCGATTATAGAGCGTGATTTTTTAGGTTGCTATCACTCGTCCTTTCTCGCAAAGATAGTGTGGGGGTTGTACCTTGTATTAGGAAGTGTATTCTTTGACTACCTGCCTAGTTTTCTTGACCAAAGGTTGGACATTTTTTTTATTTCTCAAAATATTTATGCATTGTGCATTTCGTTCCTCTACGATCGCAAACTATGCCCTTGTTTACCTACCTTGGGCTGACATTACCTAATATTGGGAGATCGCGAGCATAGATATATTTGTGAGAGGTAAATGAGGTGTGAATTTGATTGCTTGTGGCATTGTGATAAGTATATGTGTGGCTTAATGGGTAACGTAGAGATTATGTGAATTGAATAAATGGTTTAAGTGTAAAATGTGTAAAGCATGATATGAAAATACAATGTGTAAAGAACATAGTGTTTGGACACTAGTAATGTGATGATGTAGAATCCTATGGTTGCAAAAGATGTCTTGAGTGAAAATGTACTAGAGGAAACCTTGAATATTAAAGTGTAATTGAGCAAAAGGCTATACCTTGATTTTCTTGTGTGGGTGAAAAGTACAGTGTTAAAACCCTTACGGATCAAGGTGAGTATAGAAATGAAAGAAAACAGACGGATTAAATGATTAATTGCATTCAGGAATTTGTACGATGAGATGTTCAAAGGGATAATGAATAAGGAGAAGCTTACATGAATGTGTATAAAAGATAGGGACTTGAATGTGCGTCTTTGGGTCTAATTGGGTTAATTGGCTGATTTTACTTGCTATGGTAAGAATTATAAATTGTTTTGTGAATGAGGTGCAATGTGTTTAAGGTGAAGCATACTTGAGCATGAATATGATAGTGTGAACTGTAGTGCCATTATAAGAGCGAGTATGTAAGTAAGTTGAATTGATTAAAAACCCAACTTGTTTCAATTTCGAGGACAAAATTCCCTAAGCAAAGAGCTGTAACGCCCCAAAAATATTACGACAAATATTACGAATCATTAAGCGAAGAGCTGGAACGGCCAAGCTGGCTGTTTCCCATAGCCATTCACCATCCATACCATGCGATTGGCCACATGGAACAGCCATTGGTAGTTTCTCATGGCTGTTCGGCCTATGGCTGTTCAGCCTGCTGGAGAGCTAAAATAAAACGTGTGTTTCGTCCAAAAGGAAGAGAGAGACATTATATTTCGAGCCTAAAACGTCCAAACAACCCAAAACCTTAAAACCATAATCCTAAGGTCTCCCAACCCTCAAAAATACCAAGAAACACGTAAATTTCAACAAATTCATCTTCCCAACGATTCCTCTTTCACATTAGGGTTTTGGAGGAAAGAAAAGGTAAATTGATTCTTCTTTTAAGCTAAAATATGAGTGAAAGTAAGTGCAACTGGTGGGGTTTTGCTTGTAGTATATGATTCTATAGACCTTTAACCTAAAAATAAAGGATTTGGTTAGAATTAAAGTATTAAGGTTTGTGGGAAAATTGGTGTTTTTGTGGGAATAAGAGTGAGGGTAGGAAATTGAGGTTGAATTCATGTATAACAAGTAAAATGTGGTTGTATGTGTGTGTATGTATTAATATTCGAAACCCGAATCGGAGGTCAGCGACGAATTTGTCCTTGGAACTAATGGTAAGTGCCTTTTGACGCTTGCTTTTGCAATTTGGTTTAGATTTGGTTAATTTTATGTTTTAAATGCCATATTTGATTTTGTGATAAAAAAAACTGTTATGAATGAATAGTATGCTTGTATGAGGCTTGTGCATGAAACCGTGAAGGCTATTTGAATGATGATTAATATGTGTTGGATGATTATTAATATATGTTGGATGATGAATAATACATGTTGATTGTGCGATAATTGTGTGGTTATACACTTGCGAAGTTATATGCCATGATTTATGAGTTGTGTAATGTAATGAGTGTAATGGTCTATATGTGAATGAATGTTTGAATGACATGATTTGTGCACGATGCTCAATTTTGAAAAATGTGCAGCTAAAGGCCTTGGAAATGTATAACATTTCATTTCACTCATACATATCATGGTAAAATATGGTGAGCATCATTATGCATGAATGTAGTAAACTAGGCCTCGTGGCCAATGTAGTATAAGGGGCCTCGTGGCCAATATGCGAAAAGAGAGTGAAGTATCTCTTATATGAAAACAAGGACCTCGTGGTCAAAATGCATAAAGAGAGTGAAGTCTCTCTTGAATTGTAAAAAGACTAGCAGAGGTTAAGTGAAGTCTTCCTCTTGCAAATTTTAGGGCTCCGGAGCAGTGCATTGTGTGTGTTTACATAAGCATAAGCATTATATACATCCATTCATTGTTATCATGACTTAATTGAATGCCATTGTGAATTATTGAGGTATGTGTGAAATCTTATGTATATGTAAAATGCATATGGAATTGTGTTTGTAAAATGCTAGCTATGTATGAGTTTGACATTTGAAATGATTGGTTGCAATTGTGTATGAATGTGAATGAATGGAAAAATGACATGTTTGTAGTGGAGATAATTATGTGTATTGTTGGGAAAAATGTGTCCTAAATGTGTGTTTGGTTGAATGTCTTAAAGTGTTGAAATGCTGGTTAATCTGTCCAGCAAGGCTGAACGGCCAAGGGACGGCCAAGTTGGCCTTTTCCCATGGTTGTTCCCTTTATAAACTTGGCCAATGAAGGTGAATAGCCAAGCTGGCCGTTTCCCTTAACCGTTCCCCCTGTTCTATTTGCTTAAAATGAATAGTTAAGAGGTGTTAATTTAATACGGGTTTGTCTATTGATTAAAATGCATAATGAATTCATTTGTTACACGACAACAGTAAGCCGTTAGGGAGGTTAGTTAGTATTGAGCAAAGGTTCCCCTGCTCATTCAGCATAACAGTTATAAGGATTCACTTACTGAGTATTCTTTATACTCGCCTTTGTTTTGTTGTGTATATGTGTGCTGGTATAGGAGATTTCCACGAGCGAGGTCGACCGGGCATCTTTTGAAATAAACATTGGTTGCAATTTCAGGATTTATTAAGAATTGTATTTCTTATAATTTGCATAAGATATTCTACTTATTTTATGATACATTTTAAAATCCACATGTGTATATATATATTATTTATTCAATCATTGTTTTAAAAAAAATGGTGCGAAAAATCAATGGTTATTTAAAAATGAATTTGCCGAAA
The DNA here is from genome assembly GCA_948193385.1 of Breynia disticha f. nivosa. NCBI lineage: Eukaryota > Viridiplantae > Streptophyta > Magnoliopsida > Malpighiales > Phyllanthaceae > Breynia > Breynia disticha. The sequence continues at coordinate 7,171 of CANYCX010205604.1, read as the reverse complement.
AAGGAGTTCACAAAGAAAACAAATGGAAAGTAAAGGGAATATGTAGACTTCACAGATTTAAACAAGGATTTCCCAAAGGAATCGTATCCTTTAACTCATATAGACAAGCTAGTAGATGATGCATCTAGCTGTGAACTCCTCAACTTCATGGATGTTTTTTTAGGTATCATCAAATAATGATGCATGAGGGGGATGAAGAGAAAACTGCATTTACATTTTGGGTTAAATCAATGGATTTACCTACCAATGAATGATCAACAAAGTCTTTAAGGACTTATTGAGAAATATTATGGAAGCTTATGTTAGATACATGATAGTAAAGAGTACGAAAGGAGAGTCTCATATGATGAAATTATCAGTGGTTTTGAAGTAATGCATAGGTATAGTATGAGACTCAATCCAAAGAAATGCTCCATTAGAGTTGAGTTAGGGAAATTTTTTGTTACATGATAACCTAAAGATGAATTAAAGCAAACCTGATAAAGGTATCAATAGTCTTGAACATGAAGTCTCCCACTAAGCCAAATAAGGTTCAAAGCTTAACTGGATGGTTAGCTTGGGATGCCAAAATTTCATTTTCTATTTATTTCTAATTAACTAAAACCTGTATAATTAATTTTTTTCTCATTTTTAAAATAATTGTCAAAGAATGATATGAATCTACTATGTCACTATTTCAACAATAAAAGTAGCATTTAATTAAAATGAAAAAGCTCAATATTTAATGAAATGAATATCAAGTCTATAAAATAAAATGAAACACCTAAAAATGATTTTTTTTCAGAACCCTGTAAATTTACAACTTAAATTCTTCGTATGCACCGTCGACCTCGTGCGTAAAAATCCTCTCAATCTACATGCCTAAAAGAATCACAAAGAAAAAAAACAAAGTATTAAACTCAGTGAGTGCATATTCCCCTCGTCACTATACAAACCATACAGCCCATCGCAATCGCTTATTCAAACACATGCATTTTAAGGTCATCTCTCAGGTTTTCAATTTCCATTTATTTCATTCAATAATTCATACAAATTAAATCACTTAGCCACACATTTTGAACTTAAATTATATCAAAAACCTTATATTTGAAGGTGGGAACGGTTTGGTGCACTGTCTGGGCAAACTGTGCAGCAAACCGTTTGGCTTGTGTAACACCAATTCTAACTAGTAGGCTGGAATGGTTTGGTGAACAATTTGGACAAACCATTCTCCAGCCCGTTCCTAGACTCATTTTGGTTCTAGAACTCTAATTTTGTTAAGTAGCCTTACATGGTTTGGGGAACAGTTTGTCTAAACCATTTCCCAGCCCATTTGCATTTAGATTTCTATTGTAAAACATTCTGTTTAAATCTCATACATACAAACATTAATTATCACCTAATCCATTAATTCAATAGTGCACACCCTGTTTTAAGATTTAAACATCAAAATCCATCTCACCCACTTCCCTTTTCAATCACATATCAATCATACATCATCTCACACATCATTAATAATTTTTCCAATACATTAGATCATCACATGACCATATACACACTTCAAGGAAAACATTCACACAAAACACTTACACTTTTAAAGTCACACTATCACTTTATTCCTTTTTCATCATTTTTAAACCGATAATCCATACATGAGGATATACATCCAATCAATCACACAAAACGCCAATCCATCATACAGTTTCAAAATCCACAATCCACATATTTGTAAATCATCAATACGTCAAAGGAGTAAGCCTTACTCAATGTTATTCACTCATAACATTATTCACATGTTTAAATCATTATATCTTTCGTGATTTATAATTAGTCATTATTAAATACATCATTTCACTTAACACACACATTCTGATTTCATTTAGTAAGTATATCATACCATACATACACACACTTATTAGACCAAATCATAATTTACATGGTTCACACATCTTAACCATACATCAAATTTCAATCCTACAAATTCTTTTATCATTTGATGCATACTCTTGAGCCCCATTTCATATTTTGGATACTGAACCACCTTTCATTCATTTGCGTTCTCTAACGTCATAAATATTTTCCCGCACACTCTTGTGGGCTCTAATAACATCCCCTGAATCCTCCTAGTGGCTTTGAGTGACCTCTCCCGCATTCTCTTGTAGGCTCTACATACCTCTCTCGCATCCTATTACAGACTATAAATACAATGTGCAATATGATGTGATGCTAATGAGTGCACACCAATCAATAACATACTCATATTCATAGTGGCACGATTTACACCCACATGTTCATTTTCTTAAATAAATCCATCACAGTTACTCGCCCCCACTCGTTTATTCATTTTTTAGCAAAAATTCATGCCAGTGACATTTCTTTCATTTTACTTGTATCATTGGTGACAAGCCACACCTATTATTTATCTAGTATATTTTCACTAATTCACACAATCATGTCAACATCATCACTCAATCCATATCAACACATCTTGACATCGAGGAGAATTCTCTAATGATGATAATCCATTCATAGTCAATCACATCATCAACACATCAACACTCATCAACAACCCATATTATCATGCAAACATACAATCCTACATTTCAACACATGTTGACATCCTACCACATTTGCAAATCACCACAAACCACTAAAATCACTACATTCTTAACCATGTCAATAATTCATTCACTCACACATTCAAGCAAAACATTCACACATAAGCACATCTCCTATGATTATAATCCATCATAGTTAACCATGCAATGGAAACCAATAATAAGTAAGTGACGAATATATACTCACCTTGCAAGTTTGAGCTAGGTGTGCCTCTTTAAAAAAATCATGCCAACTCCTTGCTTTCAACTCCTAATTACATTAGCATGCATTTATCAATAAACATTCGTAGTAACAGTCAATTCATTTCATCTTTTCGTATAAATTTCTTTTCCTTTTATTACTTTAGCATTTTTTCTTTTAATCTATGCGTTTATAACTTTTAAACATGTTAGTTCTCTTAAAATCTCTAACCTTTACTTTTTTAGCCTATAAAGATAACTTAATTTTTCATCCACATTCTTTATGTCATTCAAAGTTCCCTCCTTTTTATGTTTTACCCGCTCATTATAACACATCTCATTCACTCTCATTCTTTCTTCTCCCTAAATCCTCTTCTCTTTTTCCTCTTTCATCATAAAAACACTAATTTCTTCTCTACTTTCAATAAAATCTGAACTCATTTTCTCTGCATAACTCTACTCTCATATACCTACCTAGGATTTAATAATAACACCCAAACTCATACAAATTCATGTTTTCTTTTTATTAAAATTAAACTCTTTAAAAGTTAGAACCCTTACTTTGAGTGAGTGTTCCAACATGTAGATGAACTCCTTATCGTGGGGGTTTGAGTGTTTTTGTTGTGAGAAATGGTGAAGAATGAGTTCTAGTTCAAAGAGAGGGGTTTTGGGTTGTGAGAGAGTCTCTCAAGTGCTAGTAAATGTGTTTGAGGGTTGGAATACCCTAATTTGTCGATTATGGACTATTTTAAACACATTTTTTTGACCCAAATGGTTTTTAAAATGATTTGGATAAACCGTGCACCAAACAGTGCACTTAAAGCTTTTAAAACTATCAAAAAGAGGTTCAAATAGTATGCGAATGTTTGTGAAACGGTTGAGAAACGGGCTAGAAAACGGTTTGCCTAGCTTTTTCACCAGTTTGTTCAATGTAAATGTTTTACTACATTTTTGTGCACTTCTTAAGCTTTGGTACGACAAATGGTTTGGCCAGGCCATTTCGCAAACCATTCAACATAAAATTTTAAATTTTCTTTGCAAATTTTTGTACAAAAAAATAAATTTTTAATTCTCTATTATCATAATTATTAATTATCTTTTATAATATAAATTTTAGGGTGTTACATTATAGCATTCTCTTCTCAAAATCATATGATTAATATTATAAGTAAAATGGTTAATGAAAATAAAAATTATTTAATAAAATGAAAACCATGGTTAATGAAAAGATAAAGGATTGGAAACAAGTTAGAAGAAGGTTTATATAAGGGTGATAAACCAAAAGAAAATAAAAACCATCAAAACAGAGAACTACACGTGGTGAAGGAGGAAAGACGCGTGGTGGACACGACCACACGTACTCCACGCCCACCAGCGTACTTCTCTGATTTTGGTAAAAAAAATGTAAGTTTCGTTTACGCGAGAATTGCTTAGAACATTCAAGAACTCATTTAAAGTTTCAGAGAAAAGGGAAGGAGAGAAAGTTGAGGAAAGGGGGAGAGATTCAGTGAGAGAGTTAAAGATTTAGTTAGAAAATTAATTCGACTTATCAAATCATTCGTAATCTCGAGTCGGGGATTCGTTAATATAGTCAAAACAAGTAATATCAGAAGTTATCATAAATTTTATGATTTTTACTAGTTTTACTATCAAAATGATTATAGAAATGAATGTTAAAATGATTATGGAATTGATTTAGATTGATGAATTCATGATGAAAGAGAAATTTGGAAATTTCTAGGGTTAGGTTTAGGGTTCGTTAGAACAAGAAGAAAAAGTAATGAAATTTTTAGGGCATGCATTATAATTATCATTATATAGAATCTTATAGAAAGATTTATATGTGATTTATATAGGATGACAGATCAGAGAGTCAAAGCAGGACCAGAGCACGCTGAGGTCCAAGTATTTCTGTTGACAAGTGAGTAGTCTAACTCACTTTAAATAAAAATTTATATATGGATTATGCAATTGAATATGCAATAATGAATGATTGATCATTAGACTACATGAATTTCAAAGAAATGGTAAAGTGTGGAAATGGTATAAAATGGTCACAAATATATATATACATATTTTTTCATATTATCGAATTGCAAACAGGTACGAGCGAAATGAGAATGCAAACTGGTACGTTATCGTACAAATGATATGATTGTATGTTGCGATTACGATTGACGTGATATGGTGTTGATATGTTATTGATATAGAGTTGATATGTTGTTGATATGAGCAGGTGTGGATTGGTGATATATGATCGATTATACGTAGAGGGGTTTATACTGAAGAGGGGGAGATCCTTTTATAGGATGATTTATGCAAAGGGGTTTATACTGTACATTGTTATCCTACTGTACAGATAATCGATTACGTTGCATGGTAAACAAACGAACATACAGAAGTATCATTATATGATTTACAGAAAGATTGCTTCCAAAAGTATATGGTTTATTATATTATGTTTATTTGTTATTATTGATAACTTGGTTAATTTAAAGACTATTCACGCAACTGTGAATTTTAGTTTCAGGATCTTGGACAGAGCAGAGATAGAGATTTATACTTGATAGGTGGGTTGACTGCTTCTCCCAGACCATTTTCTCTCACCTCATCAGAGCTGGCCGGGCTTAGGATGTTTTGAGTGTTGTTGCATGTTTTGCATGCACATATGAGATGTTTTATGATAGAATGATACAGATACTTTGTGGAACTCATTTTTAAATACCTGTTTTCCTGATAAACAATATAATTTATAGAAAGGATACAAAATCAAGTCTAAAAAATAGAAGAAAGAGAAAATAAAAGGTATATACACGCTGTATAAATCAAAACACCGGCCTAAATCTGATTTCCATTCGTAAAACAAAGCAGTAGCGGAAGCAAAATAGTTTCAAAAACATTCAAACTAAAAACCTGCGTGTATATACAAAAATGTACAACATGTACAAATCCAAAATACAAGAATGACAACTGGAGCTCGACCTCTAACGTAAACTCGGAAGGCTCTGATCAACGCTTAAGTCCAGTGGCAGCTACTACCTACGATCTGCACAATCATGTAAACAAAACGGGGTGAGTATAAACAATACTCAGTAAGTATTCTTAGCTTTTATCACACAGCAAAATATGAACCACACAAGTTCAACAATAGAAATCTCAATCATACATATACGATTATAATGTATGAAGTGCAATGAAATGCAATTTCACACATAATGACCAATGACCCGGGTATTATCCACTATCGCACACAGCAGTGGAAATCATCCTCTATCGCACACAGTAGAGGAATGAGCAATAAGGACCAAATCACACAGCAAGTCCAAAGCTCGTAATATGGAAAAGATCACATAGCAAGTCCAATATTTGAACCAGATCACACAGCAAGTTCAGAATATAATGGCCACACAGGCTCGTGTCACACAGACATGTATAGATGAATGACATTTAGATAAGCATACAACAGTAGAATGACATTCACGTCGAACACAGCCAGTATTTCGTAAAACCAATCAAACAATTCCACACAGGTATCAATCAATCAATAACTCGTACAAACAAATACCACAAAGGTATTCATTCAATATACAATGCAATCCAACATAACTCATATCATTTCCAATTCAATATCACAAACAAACATTTCACGTTCACTATAAGTCGTCTAACAAATCAACATTTTATTATAGGTACCTATCTTTTAATTTATCTAATCAATGTAATTCCAAATGGATTACGATCCAATTTAATAAGTGTAAGAACACTTATACGTAAGCCTCGAATACTTACCTCGAAAACAAGCAAACAATAAGCAAACACTGGCTCAACAGTCTCCCAGCTGTCGTACAGATCCTCCTGTACGAAATCAATCATATACAATTCATTATTAACTAATCCAAGCATTTATTCAAAAGTAAGAATCATTCAATTATCCAAAGGAAACCTTAAATCAACTCTAAGTTAACTTTAGGTTCACTTTGCTAACATTTCCATACTGAACCAATCTTTCGCAAATCATCTTTAATTAATTCTCAAAACATACTTTCAACTCCCAACATTATTCATAACCATTTCCAACAATATTTCTATAGCAATTAACCATAATTCAGTTCAAAATCAACCCATTATCAACCTAACATAAACAAGTTTATGCTCCTTTCTTCCATCTTTACCATTAATTTCTAATACAATTTCTTCCCAAATCCTTCCTCACATATAAACCATAATCTTAACATTAATATCAGTTCATATAAATAATTTCCAGCAACTAATATCTCCATTTAATCCATCAAAACTCAACCTTAAACCTTAAATCAATCATATATCAACCATCCAAACTAACTTCCATCTTACCTAAACTTTGATCCTTGCAAGAAAATCACTCAAAATCACCT
>CANYCX010205236.1:0-11329 GCA_948193385.1 Breynia disticha f. nivosa | reverse complement strand
TATTGTACAAAATTGTCATCAAAATTAGATTGAAAACTTTAGGTCAGTATAATTCTGAAAAATGAAAGTTTGGATTTTGATAAATCTAAACACACCATTGAATTCAGAAGGTCGAAAATCTGTAGAACTTAATTTTTTATTAGTCAAAATGTTGCCAGAACGCGGCGCGTGAGCAACACGTGCCACCTCCTCTGTAAGCCGCGGCTGAGCGTCGCACGATGAGCCTTCTGTTCAATCAGATGACACACGCGTCTATCGTCTACTCTAAATAATGTGTCAGTTAAAGAAAAACGACAGGGCATTCGATGCGTGGAAGAAATGACGAGTCGTTACAGACTGAGCGACGAGTCATTTCATCTAGCCCAAACCCTGATCCAACCCGACTGGCGAACCAACTCGACCTATTATTTGACCCGCATGACTGAATCGACCCATGAAAAGGAAAGATACAAATTGGAACGTGCCATATGGCACACATAGGCTATCTATGAATGGGCATCAACCACGTGCAGCAACATTGTTCCAATTCACTCTTGCTGGTGCGTGCGGTGATTTTCAACGATCAAGTTTTTCCAACTTTTTGACAGATTTAATGTGAACCCCAAAAATAAAATCTCGTTTTTAATTTTATTAATAATCTTTATAAAATAATTATAAAATCAGAGTTAAATAAAACATAGATTAGAGGAGAGAGAAAATTAAATACAATTTTCTTAGAAACATACTCGGGCCCAAACTCAGCGGAAGCAATTATAATAGTTTGAAAACAAATCCAAACTCATAATATTACAAATTTCAAAGATGTTCAAATCTTCAAATGAAAATCCACAAAACAGAATAATGGAGCTCCACCTCTGACAGTAGCAATTCAAATGAAAGATTACTGTAGCTCTGGTCCAACGCCTTGCGCATTTTAAATAATTCATCATAGTGAGCAAGAATACTCAGTAAGCAGCGCAGGAAAAATCCATACTCCTTAGGGAATATGATTCTCCTCTAACCTAGTATGTCTACTCATTTTATCCCTTTTATCTTATATTATCTCTCAAGGTATTAAACATATTAAGCTTAATGTATTCATATCTATTTATCTCATAATTTTTTTAATCTTAAACATTCACAAAATTTAAAAAATAAATTAGATATGTTATGTATGAATGCAATTTCAAATGCATATGAATGAATGCAATCACATGCAAATGCTTGCCCGAGGCTTCCTTTTCTCTTTCTTTTTCTCCTTTTTTTTCTCGGTCCCAGACCGTCATTTTTCGTACTAGTACTGTATTTTTGAGATCTCTCCCGAAGTCATCTGTCCCAGGCAGGCATCGAGCTCTCGCCCGGCATAATCAGGCACAGCCTGTATCTCATATCTCGTATCTCAAGTACACATCACATGTACCAGTGTCACACAGTCATGCAACACAATGAATGATCAATGCATTCATGAAATGATGTTTCATTCTCTTATGTTTGACATGTTTATCAAAACAATTAAATGCTTCATAATTACTTATCTTCTCATGTATTTGTATATCTTTCAAGAACATGTCATTTTATCTTTCAAAGATTCATAAAAATTTATGAATGAAACATAATAAATTTTATGTCAATTAATTCCTTTATTACGTATATTATTCCTAAGAACAATTCACTTTCTTTTTATTTTATTTTTATTTCAATTGTCTCTCCTTTCTTTTTATTTTTATTTTCTATTATTGTGTAACCATTTTTATTCTGGAAATGGTTAAATACACTGGGTTGGTAAAAAGATCGTAAATCGTTCTCAGGTGGTATAATTGGGTATACACCTATCATATTTGAGTATTTTTATTTTTAGAATGGGTTTGGGCTGAGGCCCATTATATTATTCAAGCTTAAATTGGATTTTTGGACTGAAGCTCATTCATCTTTCTGGTTACAACACTACGCGGATTGGTTACAGAGTACGCGGTTTCGCGCCGACTCCGCGTTCTTACTATGCGGGGTCAAACAAAAGTACGCGGTCTGAGGACGACTTCGTGTTCTAATGGACCACACCGCGTTCTTTGCTAATTCTCCGAATTTCAGCCTAAATTTCTCACATTTCTCTCTTTTTAAACCTTTTATGAACCTTTATACTTATCTATTTTTCTATACTACATTTAAGGTAATATTTTTCTATCTACAGGAAAATAATCTACAGATTTGGACAATATTTCAGGTAAATATACTTAATAAAACTAAGCATAAGATTTTGGAAATACGAATAGATTCGTAAGAGTAAGTACACTTACCTTCAATCTAAGCAATTCCAACAATTATCAAGCCTCAAAATCCTTCCCAAAAATCTCACAAATCTCCTGTATGTTAATTTGCAACATACCAGAATTTATTATCCTTTATTGAAGGGTTTATTCCATCAATATCCATTCTAAATCAACTAACTATCAACCATAGATAAACTTTAGATTTACATCATTTCAACCAACTAATTATGCATAAAATCATCCCAATTTATTCCTGAATCAATCCAAACTCTCCAGCAACATAATCCTTAAATTCCAAAATTTTATTTAATCATTTAGATCATCAAACTTGCAACCATCAACCATAAATCAACCAAAAGTAAACCTTAACCATACCTTGTTTTTGGATGAACTTTCTCACCAAATTTCACCAACTTTTCTCCAGAATTTTCCCCAGATCTCCTTTCCTCTGCTCAACCTCACTTCCTTAATTTTTTTAACACTCTTTCTGGTCAGAAAACGTCCCTAAATAATGGATTTTGGTCCTACTTTGTCTTTAAGCACAAAAGTGTGTCTTTCTTTATATTTTTTTTCTCTTCCAGATACCAAAGTACGCGGGATCGCGCAAACGTACGCGGGGTCAGAACTAGTTCGCGTTCTCTGGTTTTACTCCGCGTACTGGCTTATTCCGGAAAATTTTTTTTGCTTTCTTTTTTATTTATTTATTTTTTTATTTTTCTTAATTTATTTTCATATCAACCTTATATCAACCATATTTATTTACTTTTATACTATTATTTATTAACATTAAATTATTTATTTATCGTTATTTTGAACGAGAAATTTTCAGAATGTTACAATTTATCCACAAACTATATATTTTTTTTAATTTCACAAACACAAACATACACTCATTTTTTGTATAATTCCAACACTTAACAACTAATTGTTAAACAAATCTCAAAATATTACTATTTACACTTAACCTCAAATCTTCTTTTTCTAATATTCCATTGCAGTGAGTTTTCTTTTGACGTTTTGATGCAAATAATAATTTATTTACATTTATTAATAGTACAAATGATGTTGGAGTTGATGTTAAGGCTGGACTATCTATGTATAAGATTAAATTTGAAGAAAAAATTTGTTGAAGAATGGATGAAGAATGAAGTTTGAAAAATAAAGAGTAAAGAAATATGTTACAGAGGTTAAGATTGGATTATTTAGATAAGTGAGTTTTTAGTGTAGAGATATTATTTATATAGTTTGACATTTTTTAAGACAAATTTCATTTTGATGACATTTAGGGAATTCGTTTGTGTGGTACGAAAAAAAAATCGTAATTTTAAGGTGTTATATATGTCCTTTTCCCGAGTTTGAGTTGAAAGTGGGAGAAGAATCGATGTGGTTTTGGGTTTGAGTTGAAATTGTGGAAGGGTTTGTAATGTAATTTTAAGGTGTTATATATGCTCTCTTTAACCTATGTTTGTTCTTTATAATAGAGAATTTAATAAAAAAATATATCTTTAATGAACTTTTTATTTGACTCTTTATCTCTAAAAATAAAATAAAGAGCTCACTTGCCTCTCTATTTCTAATGAGCAAAAATCACTCTCTATCTTATTTTTATACACTTTTTTTCACCTAACCTTCCTATAATAATACACTGCTTCTTCCATTACTATGATTAATATCCAAAAATTTTTTGGTTATTTTATGGATATCCATCAAAGTGATTGTAAACACAAACGATGCCTTGATAATACAAGTTTTAAATCAGAATGACAAAGATGAATTATAAAGTTCTTGGCAAAAATTATTAACCATAAGTCCAAATTTATCTAAATAATTTTAATGTTATTTACATAATTGTATTAAAATTGTTTTAAATGATTTATTTTCAAGTCATGCATGCATGCTCAAATGCAACAATGATATTGTGAGACAATGATGTCACAGAAAGATTAGACTTAGTTGCATGTTTTAAGATTTATTTTACTATAAGGAGTGATTTCATTAAAGTCAATAACGGGTGTTATTTTATATTAGTTGTTTTGTAATTACAAAATAAGAAAAGGGTGGCAGGCAGATATTTTTATACACTTTTTACAAAATAAAGAGCTCACTTAACTCTTTAATTTTACACTTTTTATAATTAAATAAAGAGTTAAATTATAAAAAAGACTTTAAAATAATTATAAAAAGTACTATTAAAGATTTAATCTAATTTGACTCTCTTTTTATTTTTTATTTAATTTAAATTTAATTATAATTATAGAGAGTCGCGTTGGACTTGCTTACACATTGGAAGTCACTTTCAATTAAGGAAACAAAAGCAAGAATGGAGCTGTCAAGACTCAAGAATTTTAACCATAAACTCAAGTCCTGAGTTGCTGCTGCTACAGATGTTTCCTCTGTCCTATTATGAATAAATCAAGCTTCATTTGATCGTCCTTTCTCTTAACAAACTGCTTTAACTAGAAATATTTTACATTTGTCAACAAAATATCTGCCTGCCACCCTTTTCTTCATCACATCAATGTCCATTGATTTCCTTACTGGGAATTAGATAAGACCTCTCTGTCTACACGTAACTGACATTAATGGACGTCATTCTAATCGAAATTTCATTGTATAGTTGCTACAAGAAGGAAGGAAAAGTTTGTGCACAAAACAAGCTGCAATCCTATACTAGCTACACATAAATAACAAAGGAAAGTCGTTTAATGTAGTTTATTTACATAACATCTTAACCATAAAATTGCCTATTTATCAAAAACAAAAACAAAAAAAAAATGAGAGATAGCAATACATCATTTGCGAATTTCATTTACAACTAAGAAATGGTCCCCTTCTCAGCACTGCATAAGGAAAATCTTCTCATTCACTCAATCTTTTCACAATATGGAAAGAGCATAAATCTGATAAAGACTGAGCAGAGAAAAACAACAATCAAAACAAACCAACTTTGAGACCAGCAAGCAAAAGAGAGATGGCCAACCAAAGTGAATGGACCAAGTTAAGCTTTCGTCTTCGAATATGCGAACTCAAAAAAAAATAAAGGTGAAGGACCACAATGTGTACAAACGAAAATGAGGAACAGTATCGAAGAAAGCCAACAATCACCTTTTATAGGCGGACATGGATGCCCCGCCATTGTGCTTTGTGACGGCAAAAGAGGTGATACAAATTCGTGGCTGCTTCTATTGTCTTTGACGTGACTCGGACTTGCACTCTTTCTTGTATAGTAAATTGAAAGCACGAGAATTCCTAAAGTTGGCACGAAGAATGTTTGAGTGATCTCTAGCTGGAGAACTTACAAATAAACATCATAAATGACAAGGAGTAATGAGAGAAAATTGTAGAAATTTCAACGAGTTCCATTGCCTGAAGGATGCATTGGAATTGTTAGATACAAGAGCTTAACAAAATGATGAAAGTTTGTGTATCTTTTATTCATCTTTGCACGGTTTGCAGACTTTCCAAGCTTATTTACCCCCTACAATTTGTAAGTTTACGGGGATTTAAGGTCTTGCGATGTGTGAGCACTAAAGTTTATTTGTTAATTAACGACTACGTGAACGCCAAATGCAAATTTAAAAAATAAAAGTAACCATGTGACCATTATATATTTTACCTTTTATTTGATCGTTAATGAACCACCACAGGGAAGTGGTCGCTTAATAATGACGTGAAATTTTAATATCCTATTTTAGTAAAAATGTGATCGCTAATTGATGACTTTGATTAATCACTAACTTAGTATTTTGAAAATTTGGAGGGAGTTTAGTCGCCTAAATTGCCGCAAGTGGCCACTAAATTTATTTAGTCACTAAATGAGCTAGAGGATTGTCCCAAAGTTAGTGACCACTTTTATAGCTGATTTCTAAATAACGACTACACAGTAGTTAAATATTGATAATTAATTTTGGTAGTTAAAGTGATTTCTAAAATTTTTATACTTTTGGCGATTAATAATATAGATAATTAATTTTGGTCGTTAAAATGACGATTGACCTTGATTCATTTGGAACATCCGCATTCCAAGTCGTCTCCTGCTCAGCATAACGAGTCTGAGTTGCTGCCTCCTGCTCTGTTATAGTTCCATTGATGCTTCCTGCTCATCCTGTAGTGACTTAAGTGTGGCTTCATAAGAAGCTTGTTGTTCAGCTAGAAGTAATTGGTACTTGTGGTTCTAATATTTGATTTGTAGATTTTATGCTCAACAACTTTCTAGCCACTGTTAATTGTGTTACTTACAACTTTCGTACAATAGTTTAGCTACTTGCTGATTTTAGAATGTCATAAATTTTTTATGCTTCTGCGTTTGGTTCCTCATGGATTATAAAGTTTCCTTCATTTGAACGTTCGAACACGTCGTAAGGAGCACTAACAAATACAATTTGAGCAATTAGATCAAAATTATCCAGATCGAAATATCATCTTCTTGCGATGGAGCCACAAACAAACTCGTGCCCTCATATTGAATTGAATCTTTCATTGTTGCGTTAAATTGTTCAATTGTTTCTCCTTGATATCTCTAATGAAAATATTGCGGAATAAAACCCCTTGCATACAAATGTTTCTTAACCAAATTAGGTCGTAATAATTTCACATCGTTACATCTTGAATACAGACAACAAATTAGATGTTGCTCGAAATCAGGAGTAGATATGAAAAATTCTATAAATTGTACACTGACAACAAACTCAATATTTACCAACTCGTCAATTAATTGGATATACGTCAACTCTCTCATATTGTCAGTATTTATACAACAATATCTATCTCAACTTATAAAAATAATATATTCATATTAATTAATTATCCATTCTTTGAAAATATTCCTAACAAAACAATATTATAATTTCTTATATATTTACACAATACAAATTGTAAACTTCATACTCGTTGAGTAGGACGAAAATTAACACAAAGCGGCAATTATTAAATATCAAGATAACACAATACTACAAATCATTCAATAGTAATTTAAACAAACTACATTTTATGTAATTTAAACAAACTACATTTTATATACTTCCAATGTAATCAATAAATAAAAAGTATGTTAAAACATAACCGCTTAAAAATTTAGTTGTGATCTCATTTTGATGAATATTACTTTTGCACCTTCTTATACACCTTACGATATGTTTTTTTTTAATTTTTAACTGAAATTTTTTCTTAAAGATAGGTGAGAATTTGTGGGTTATATATAATTTCTAACAAAATTTGATGAAAATTAGTGGCGAAATTCCTCGAAAATTTATGTCAAGAATTTCCCGACGAATTTTGTCGTTAATTTCCGATGAAATTCATCTCAAAATTTCAGCACTTTTTTTTTGCTTGACAACATGTTTTTTCAGACATTTGTAACATTTTAACGTATAATTTCGTCTAATTTTATTTTTTTCAACGAAAATCGTCGAAAACTTGTTTACGTAATTTTTTGGACATTTGTAACATTTTACGTAATTGTGGGGGACAGAAATTTACAATTTAGTATTTTGAATTCAATGATATTTAAAGTCATACCCCAGTAATGACAGAAGACTTCAGTGCGTACCACCATAACCCTATGAAACTACAACCCTTGAAAAGATCACCTTTGATTCATTTTGCAAGTTGCAGGTTAGAAAGCTGAGGTAACAAAAATATACCATTATGGAACAGTCTATCTTTTTTACGTGTAGCTACTTATAGTATTTTGTCATCAAAACTCCATAAGTGAAGGGGCACAGCACTAAAACTTCATCATCTTTACAGAGTATTATGTCAGTGTATAGGATAGATGTGGTCCAAAGTCAGGCCTCGAGAAATCCAATTGAGTAACAGTTATGGAGAGGTTAATCGCCATAGGATAGGACCACCAATTGATAATTTGAGAGACAATACAAACGCAAGAAAACAAAACAAAAATTTTTGAAAACTGTGATAAGAATATCAAAACCCTATTCATGGAGTATGTACAGTTCATCTGACGACCTTATAGAGAGAGAGAGAAGAAGGTGTTACAGGAACTGGAGTGAAACCATTAATGGAAGGGTAATGTTATATATACCAACTGGATTGAATAGTCCAATCTTGCACTGAATCCAAACAACAAAAATACTGTATGTGGAAGTTGGGTACAAAGTGATCAAGCAGCCACATTGGCAGGAGGGATTATTAGCTAGCTGGATGGATATAAAACACATGTCTAGCAATGGAGGGACATGGGTTCTGATCAGAGGTGAACCCTTTTGATGGATACAAAACCAAGATGAAACCAAAAACTCTCTAGTTTCAAATCAATCCATGGAGTCAGACAGCATCGCCAACCCCACTATAAGAGAGGTGCTGCTGTGATGTGGTGGGTGGGGTCTTTATAGCACCATATGTATTGGTGTGGTCTGTGAAGATCCATTTGTGTTTCAGTAGTGTGGACAAGATCTACAAACCACCATATATCAAAATCTCAATTGCTTACGCTTTAATAGAATGTAATTGTATCAGATGGTTTATATATCTTGTAGAGAAATTCATGCTCCTGTAGCTTAGAATATACTTTTAAATATGGGATAATTCTATCTCATAAAATGTAGTTTGGGTGGAGTTAAATCAAATCGAGATGAAGTCCATAAATGCGTATCAACTGTTGTTGTTGATTTGTTATTTTTTTAACCACGAGCTATTATGGGAGTCAGACTAATCTGAGTATTCTGGGAGTCAGGCTAATCTGACTAAAAGGACAGCAAAATTCTCTCAACCGAGTTTTAACGCAACTGCGTACTCATGACTCGAACTCAAGATTTTTGTTTAAATTAGAATAATCTCACGCCAATTAGTTTACGCGCTCATTGATTGTTGGTTTGTTACTAGCTAGGTAGAAGTTATGTAGCATTCACACGACAATTTATAACCCACCGATTGGAAATTAGTGAAATAAAGAAGAATTTATTCTTACACAACGTTTGGAGTATTAAATAAATAAAATAAAATAAAATAAAAAAATTTAATTGTAATTTATTTAAAAAATAATTAAATGAGAAGTATATTATTCGAATGAATATAATTAAATTAAGAGACTTAATTATGATTTATTTGGTTGAAGGATTGATTAAATTATAAACATTTTTAGTTTATGAACTTGGAAGGATATCTATTCGCCAATACATACTTCTACTTCTATAAATACTCATTTCCTCCACATTTCTCATTCTACTATTCTATTCTTCCACCAAAGGAAGAAAAAAGAGAAGAGATATTTCTCTTCTTCACAAAATAACCAACTTGGTGGTCAGGTGATCGGATTCCGGTGTAGGATCAGGCGAAACATTGCTCATATCTTGTCGCATCTGCGTATGTGGATACGAACGTACCCTCAACGATGTACCGTTCTTCTTCCGCTGCATTGAACGGAATTCCACATTTGCGTTTTCGTTCATTTTATTTAATACTTTAATTAATTATGTGTTAATTAATTAGTTATATATATATATATACATATATATATATATATATGCATATATATATATATATATACTAATAATTGTACCCGCGCGATGCAGCGGAATATTGTATATTATAATT
Organism: Breynia disticha f. nivosa; assembly: GCA_948193385.1. Classification (NCBI taxonomy): domain Eukaryota; kingdom Viridiplantae; phylum Streptophyta; class Magnoliopsida; order Malpighiales; family Phyllanthaceae; genus Breynia; species Breynia disticha. The sequence continues at coordinate 1,529 of CANYCX010205236.1, read as the reverse complement.
ATTTTATACAATTGATAGTTTTAATAAAAATATTTAACATATAACAAAAGGTAAATAAATATTTCAAGCTAAATTATTTATTTATTTATTTATGCTAGGTAATTTTGAATTTTAAAAAATTTAATTATGTATAAAGCAATTTATCTAATTAGGTGTCGTTATATCAATTACAATATCTATCCATCTGAGATCAGTACTATTATAATATCAAATTAAGTATCCAATTTTTATTATTTTAAAAATATATTAATATAGATATGAATAATATTATTTTTATTAATTCTTATCATATTTATTTTTAAATATAAAGTAAATATAAAAAAATTTATTAAATTATTTAATTAATTATAATTAATAAATAATATTTTATTTTAGCTATTAACAAATATGTAATATAAATAATTGACACTTATATACTTCTTATGACTGATGAAAGAATTTTAAAAATAAATAAAAATATTTACCTAAAAAATAAGATAATATGACTAATGAATCTATCATTAATAATTCTAAAAGAAATAATTATTTGTTATTAAAAAATTTTATTGTTAAAATATCATTGAGCTAGTTATCTCTTTAATTTCAAAAAGAAAATAAGTTCGATGTTACTTTTTGTTCTAAAATTTACACCTATAGATATATATATATTTTCATATTTTTCTTTTTTGTTATAATATAAATAATGCTTCATATTAAGTATTTTTATAAAGTAAAAATAAAATTTATTTTTATATTTATGAATTTTGATTAAAATTTTTTAAATATTTGATATTTAAATATTTTTAAATAATTAAATAATTTTTTAAATTCCAAGGTGTATTGATATATGAGTAAAGTTTGATAAGACTATTTACACTATAACAAAAATTTAAATAATTACTAAATATATTTTAAGTTCTAATTTATTATAATTTTTATTTTTCATATGAAGAATTTATTATAAATTTTATTTAGTGATTGTTAAACTCACAATAATATGTTAAAAATTTATTAAAAAATTAAATATTATGATATAGTCAAAATATTAGAAATGAGAATATTATAAATTTTATAAAATACATATTTCTTACAGTTAGACATGAGCAATATTCTAAGATGACAGATATTATATGGTAATACTATGATAAATTTATCATTTATAAAATTTATTATATATAATAATTTTTATAAAAATATTAAGATTGGATCTGCATATTAATTGACTCCAAATATTATTATTCACATAAAATATTAGAATTTATGAGGTAAGTTTATTTGATATATGAATTAAATATTATGTTATATATAATATATTGTGTATTATATGTACATGTATGGACCATAAATATTTAATTAAATTTAAGTTAGGTTAATACAATGAATATATTTATTATAAATTCTTTTTTTATTTATGAATCTTTATTCTTATTATCTTCTAACGTTAAATAATTATTATACTACATTTATATTTTGAGTAAAAATACAATTTACATAAAATACATTGTATGCAAGGGTATGGCAGATATTTAACTCATATAGAGTATTTTAAT
>CANYCX010205190.1:0-25432 GCA_948193385.1 Breynia disticha f. nivosa | reverse complement strand
TTTAGTTTAAGCTCAATCATCATACCCACTAAAATTCTAATTAAGATCAACTTAATTAGTATAGGCCATTCTAATTACTTAGATTAAGTCGAACCATTGAAGCTAATTTATTGATTTTCGACAAGTCGCCATCTCGATTCCATAATTATGCGATTACGCCTAAGTTTCGCAACCTTAGTATCACAATTATATCACGTCCCGATTATCGCCACGTTGGTCACTAAGATCATACAATGGTTCGTAAAATGTAATTCATTAGATCGCATCCAATTTCGCAATATTACATTTTTCGCTTATTTTCCGAACCAAAATCTCGTAAATATTATCACGCAGAAAAATATTTTATGACTTCCAACAATTTTGCCAAATCATACCTTTATTAAGAAATAAAATTTCTTTTCAAAATTAATTTCTGAATTTCATCGTTGATTTTGTTAAAACACATTTTAATTTCAACAATAAAATCATTAATCCAAAAGAAAAATATTTTTGAATTTTAAGATTTATCGAGAGAATTCAAAATTCGATCTTTTATGCTCGCGGATCTCGTTTGTTGGCATTTAATGATTTGCACTATCTATAACGAATATGGAATAGCTCTCTATTATGTAAACTAATAACAAAATAAACGTCCAATACACATTACAACCTAAATTTAATTTATTAGAACTTATTGAAAATACATAATTTTAATTAATTCTATAACACATATAGAATTATGTTAGAAATATAAAAAAAATTATATAATAAAGTTCTAGCACCTCTTACAAACTTATTGTAATTTCATTATAATTTTATTTGACACATAAGTACATTTAAATCAATTAAAATACAAAATTTTAATCAATTTTAAATGTAATAAATACTTTTGGAATTCAAAAATTTACGAAAAATATACCAAAAAATTTCAAAATATTGTAATTATTTAATCTGTCAAAAATTCGAAAAATTTTAGTTGTCGAAACACGTCACACGCGCCACCAAGAGTGATATGGGAACAGTGAAATTACGATTGGTTCTAGTCCAGATGCATTAGGCCATGCGCACCGTGTGGCATGATCTGATTCATCTTACACTATTTACGGGTTGGTGAGTTCAGGCACGGGTCGGGTTGAGAATCGGGTCGGGTCTGGGTCGGGTCTCGGGTCGGATCATACCAAACGACACGTCATTTAATCAATAACTGAACGGTCACCCGTTTGTCTCTCCAAACGACGCGTCGTATGAAGCAAATGACAGCGCGTACCGAGTCTATTGGGCAGAAGAGGCGTGCCACGAAGCCCAGTTGCGGAGGTGGAGCGTGTCGTACACACGCCGCTTTTCGGTGAGATTCCGACCAAAAAAAGTTGATTTTCTGCATGTCTTCGGCCTTCTGAGTTCAATGATGTGTTCAGATTTGCCAAATTCCAACATTTTATTTTCAGATTCGTACCGGTCTAAGGTTTTGGCCTAAATTCGACGACTTTTATACAAAATAAATTTGCCGAATCAATATCATTAGTACCCACAATAGTATAGAAAATTAATTCTACAAACTAACAGCTTTCGGCTTTGATACCAATGAAAGAAATGCAATATACATAACATATATATATATATATATATATATATATATATATATATATATATATATAAAACTAATTAATTAACCCATAATTGATTAAAGCATTAAATAAAACGAACGGAAATGCAAACCTGGAATTCTGTTCAATGTAGCGGAAGAAGAACGATACCTCGTTGAGGGTACGCTCGTATCTACAGGCGCAGATGCGTCGGGATACGGGCAATGTTTCACACCTGATCCTACACCGAAATCCAATCACCGAGAGAGGATCGCCAAGTTGGTTATTCTATATGAAAGAGTGCTCTCACATTCTTTTTCTTAGTGTGTGGAAGAATGAGGGATGAAGGGTGTATATATACAAGTGGAGGTACCTATTGGTAAATAGATACCTTTCCACGCATATTTACACTTTAGTCCGTAAACAAAAAGTGTTTTCTAATTTAATTCTTTAACCAAATAAATCATAATTAAGTCTCTTAACTTAATTATATTTATTCGAAAACTCAAACATCATGGGCGGAATAAATTATTCTTTCAATATATATATATATATAAAAGTTAGACATTGAGGTCTGCCATGACGTCGTGGAATAGGAAGAACTAAAATGTATTTAATATTATATTATAGGGATTAAATTGATAATTTAGTTTATAATATAAATAACGGAAATGAGAGTTATTTCCTGAAGCTGATTCATTGTTAACTTTTTAGAGAAAACGTTAATAGAGAGTTTGTTTCTCTACTCTCACATTACTCAAACACACAATATATCATATGCCCGTAGTGTAGACACAAGATCTATGCTCGACATTCTTTGACTACTCCAGGAGAGGTTGCGGATTTGAGCCTGTACCCATCGTATTTCATACGTCTGTGCGAAAGGTCGCCAACGACGATCGAGGGATCTGGCTATAATAGTGTTAATCGGAGATTTCTGCTGCGTTAGACTACCATAGGGGTAAGTTCATTTTACTGCCGATTAATTACCAGTTTATTGTTTTCATTGGTATCACAGCACAGGCTTTGGAATTAATTGTTTAATGCTAAAATTCGTTGGAAAATTTGTGCTTCTATTCTAGAAATGATCTGATATTGATATTGTATTGTTGAGCAATGAATTTAGTCATTTTATTGATTAAAATTTAGTAGTAAATGATACTGGAATGCCCTGAACTGTAGAAGTTATCAAATTTTTTGTTGAAAATTTTGAAAATAAATAATATCGTTGGAACCAGCACAAAAAATTGAGTTGGAATCCCGAATTTCGTGTCATTCCGATAACGGGAAGGAATCGACGGACGACGCGAAAATATTCACTATTCAAAAAGTTCTGTTCAGTCGACAATGAACAGTTGGAAGAGTGGGACATGTGGTGTGAAATTAGTAGGTGAATTGAGGTGGTTGATCGGTCAAAGTAGAAGACCAACAAACCAAAATTGGCCACGTCTTGAAAATCAAACCTGTCAAAGAAGGTGGTAAAAGGAAGTTGTTGACCAATGAGGATGTTACACGTGGACAAATAGTTGAACAAGTCAGAACACGTGGCATCTGACGTGGCGACACGTCAGCAACAACACCCAACCACTGAGAGACATGAGTCATCCGACTCACGTCATTGACACGACAGACGACGACACATCAATAAAACCAACCACTCAGGTATTGACACGTGTCATGCCACATGGCAAACACATCATTCAACACGTCATCTATCACGTCATCAAATGTGATGACGTGTACTAATATTGTGCTGATGTAACGCCCTCCATTTTACATTTAATTTTAAAATTTAATAGAATATTTAATAATTATATGAATAAATTTTTCGAAAAATATTTTAATTAATAATTGGTGGAGAGTGTAAGGCGTAGTGTGAGTTAAAAATCGATCAAGGTTAACTCAATCGGGAGAGAGAAAACCGAAAGAAAGATAGCTTGTAGTGCCGAGGGTAAAACCGTCCAAAACCGAAACCTTATATAATCACATGTTCCTATATCTCTCTACACTTCTTCTTCATTCACGTTTTTCACTCCAAAATCCGAACCAAATTTTGAAAACCCTAACCAAACCTAAACCTCATCGAATCTCGGTGTTTGGGAGTTGTAGGATCTGATAGAGATCTTAATTTGGTGAGTTTCTTCGACTTGAATTCCGTAAATCACGTTTTTGTTTAAGTCATAACTTTCCGACTCTATATTTCTTCCATTTAAGATTCGTTTTGAGTGAAATATGGCTTGTTGGAAAGCTTAAGACATGTAGTAACTATTAGTAACAAATTTTAGTGTCAACTCATGGTTTAAGTAATTGGAATCGGTGTTTTAAGTTGGTATGATAGAAGTGATGAGATTGGGTTTTTAAACCCTAAGTTCGTTTTGAAGTTTTGTTGTTAGGGAAAGTTTCTTTGGGCTCTAGTGAGGTGTTATTGATGGCCAATTTAATTGGGTCTTTAATGATGAATATTGTGAGATGAATTGTGATGAATATTGTGCTATGGATGATGTTGTTATACTTATTTTGAATGGTGTTTTGAAAGTTTTAATGTGAATTGAGTGATTGAATTAAGGTGAAATGTGATAGAAAATGTTAAAAATTGATATATGCATTGTGGATGAATTGTGATGTGAATTGTGTTGAGTTTTGCCGGAGAAACAGGTTAATACGCGGTATGGCCCCAAAGAAAGAGGTTTAGGTATGAGCCCGCGTAGTTTGTGGCCTAGTTCGCATTTGTCTTCATTACTACGGGGAGTGGGGGCGAGTCCGCTTATTTGTGTACCACAACTCATAGTATTGTTGACCTCGCGTAATCACCTGTTTCCTGCTTAAATTGAGGCAAATATTGGTCTTAGGTATGAGATTAAGTGTTATTTTATGAATTCTGAGTTTATGATCATGTTTATTACCATGTATATGATTACAATCTGAATTAATTTAATTGTATGATCTTATTTAAAGTAAGGAATGGTTGTCCATTTGGTAAGTGCTTCTTACTGAGTTGTCATAAACTCACAAGCATTTCACGCCTACCATATTCAACATTGGCAGAATTTTGAACAGGTGAAATTTTGGACGAGAAGGTGTACATTGCTCAGAAATTTGGAGATTATAAAGAGAAGAGCCGAGGTGTGCAGTGCACTAGTTGGATTAGGGTTTTGAGATTTTTGTACATGACTATGCTAACATATGACACGTATTGTATTTTGATAGGTTATAGTTGAAATAGGGTCAATTCGATTCTTATTTCTTTCATAACATAAGCTATTTTGTATATCATGTTTTGATCAACAATACATGCCTTGTAAACTCTGTAAAAATGTTTATGAAAGATGAGTTTTGTTTTCTATGTCCTTCAATTTTATCTCTTTAATGTTTATCTTATATTATCAAAAATCAAAAATTTGATTTCCGAGTTCAAGTATCACTTGCAGGAGGGAAGTTTATACGTAAGTGATTGTTGAATTCGGGGGTCATAGCTGACACGTGACAACAGGCACCACGTCATCTGTCCTTGTCATTACCAGTGACACGTGGCTTCGTGTGGTTTTGCCATGTGGCGGCGTGTGAAGGAGAGTACAGACTTACCGTACAGTGGACAGCGGCGCGTGGGCGATGTTTTGGAGGCACGTGAGGGCACGTCGACACTATTCCAGTCACCAAAGTTTTCCAGAATGCGTTCTAAATTTTCCTGGTTTTATGATATTTTTTTCAGAATTTTCTGAAATACTTTTATTTTCGAAGTTGACTTCGAGCGTGATTTTTAAATTGTGTTATTAAAAATTGTATGAGTAAAAATATTATAAATAGTCAAGAAAATTTCAATAAATTTATTTTGTATTTATTTACTGAATTTTATTATTCATTTCTAGCAAGTTTTGTTGTTTTTATGTGTTATAGAAATGTCTTCTTTCGTAAAGAGTGCGAAAGTGATCTTATCTCAAGAGGAGATAAGAGAGGTGTGGAAACTTGAAGAGGAACGAATTTTCAAACGTTATTCTCCTATTAAGGAGGATATTATGGGTTTATTCAATCGATTTAAAGAGTCAAATCGAGGTATACAGAAAATTGTTTGGAAATGTGGTTTCGCTATTGGAAATGATAAAGCAAATAGCTTAATTTTCAAGCCTGTAATGAACGACATTTTAAGGGTTTTTATTTTGGTGATGGAGCGGAATTCGATGACCTCATTTATAGGATAAAGGGTTAAATCCTATATAAACTTATGTTCAATAGTGTAAGTTGTTGCTAGGAAACTTGGCTAACACTGAAGCAAAGTTAGCTTCTGATGCTCGCGTAATGCAACTTAGAAGTCGTAAATCCATTTCGTTACCCTTGTTTAGACATTTTTTTGGACGGGACTGAGGATATCCCTAATGATCTATTTGTTAGATTTGATTCAATGTTGTCATGTAGGAGTTAATGTGATTGACTTACAGTGAGATGATGATGATCTTTGACTTAATGAAACCTTATAGTGAGAATTGAGCTAGAGAATACCCAACTGTGAATAGATGAAATGAGGATCTTATTTTCATATCTAGGATATGAATATTCACAATCCGTTTTTTCGTTGTTGATGATAATATTTTGTTAGACAAGGTTAGTCAACTTGGACAAAATTTTCATGTGGTGTTATTTACGTGTTTTTGACAATTAGTTCTGGGATATTGTTGAGGTATGATATATGTTTATTATGTTAAACATATATATATTTAGTTTAATTAGTTTTGTGATTTATTTTATTTATTTTGAATTTATAACATGTGTGTTATAAATGATCATTAGTTTTATACTTGTGTAGTATAAATTTTAAATAAAATGAAATGATACTAAATATTAAACTAAGTTTGAGATTTATTGTGTTAAATTTTATCAATACCATTTGTTGAGTATTGAGAATTTTTAGTTTTATGTTCATACATAAAATTTAATTATTCTAAATATAATTATTCCATATAAAATTGTTTAGTACAATTTGCATGAAATTTTGCATTTCAAGATAAATAAAATTTTTATAATTTTAATTTATCACGTTATGAACATAGGGTTGACTAAGTTGTAGAAACTTAGCAACTATAACTAAAATTATATCCTTAGAGAATTTACTATTTAATAGTTAAACTCTAATACATTGTATGTATTAGCCCAAATAATATCATAGTTTTACCACATTGTGTGTAGAGCTCGATATTATGTGAACAAAACACTAGATTAAAATTTAATGACATAAATAGTAAATCAAATATAATGCTACTAAATTCCTTGTTTGAGGTGCAATTGTAACATTTATTTAGGTAATAAATGATTAACTATATACTACTTCCAAAAGTGATTGACACTGAAATAAATGTAATGGTATGTTACTTTTAAGAAGTAATTATCGTATAGTTGGGACAATATTTTCCAATGCAAACAATTGATGCTAAGAGCTTTAAAGACTTAATTTTCAAAAATCAAAATTCAAGAAAAGTACTATCGATGAAACATAATATGAATGTTTATTTTATGCGAAATAAAGTAAGAGGCATCATGAAAATTACTAAGTGTAATAAATGATGTGTGGAATTACAAAGAATCAAATGTGTTAGTCACAAATGTTGTGATAAAAAGCTGAGAATCTTATATGATTCACAAGCTTAGTAAAATTAGTTAGTAGATAACTAATGCACATAAACATCCAAATAATGTTGTCTATTCCTTGGTAGTGTCTGTCCAAGTAGGAGAGCAATCCATATGGAACATTAACCTATAGTTGATAAATATATAGGTTATTTATTAAGAAAATCCTTAGAAAAGAAATTTGAGAAAATTCTTAAATTGAGGATATGGGAAAGGAATGAGAGGTTAAAAATTAGAATTCTTAAGAATTAAAAGACTTGATAGACTAAAGTGAGCTTTAAGCATGAACTCAAGGCATTTCATTAGGTGAAATATTTTGATTACACAAAGTGTTGTACTTTAGAGTAGACACTATAAAGAAATCACGCAAGTGAGGAGTGTATCATGTTTAAATACTCTATTTGTGAATTTCATCTTTTGAAGATGATAAATTCAAAATTAGATTCCATTTAATGAAGAATGTTGAAATCTTCATACATATTCGAAGTGTCTAAGTGAAACAGTCGAATTATATGTCAAGAGTGACATGAAAAGTAGGAGTTAAGAAGTAATTAACTTATTCAAGTGAGTCTTGAGTAAAATTTAATATCTTCTTCAAGTATGCACTTTATGTCTTAATCTTATTAAAGAATGTCTTTAATAAATCTTTCGATGATAACGTTCTAAATAATATTATGTTTTGTATGGACTACAAATTCTCTAATAAGTTAGAGACAAGTTTCATGGTTATGGAATGAACCCATAAACCATAAATTGAAACTTTTAACTTTTATCAATTTTTGTTTAAGTGTTATCTTAGTGATAGTGATCTCATTGTGTGGTTCTTACTGAAATTAGTCAAAATCGAGTTGATTGATTAGCTAACGGTAAGAATGTTAAGAAATTCATTGACATTTAATTGCTTAACACAAGAAATATTTACAACTAAGAATTAGTAGTGTAACTATTATTGAGCTGAATTCGGCTGCTATCCATTTTGTCATCTTTAGAAGATAAAAGATTTGAGGGCTAGGCATAGGCCTAATTTGAGCATCATTTAAAAATATAACTATTAAAGTAATAGTTGTAATTGCTTTGGCTGTAACGCCCTGAAAATTTTAAAATTTAAAATTTAATTGGGGAAGAATATTGAAAGAAATAAAAATTTTGTCATATAGAGATATATGTGAGTCAAGAATATGGTTTAATGTAAATTAATTAAATAGTGCAAGCATACAATTTTTCGTATATGAAATTAATTAAATAAATTATGTATACGATTTTTCGTTTATACCTAAATTTACAAAATAAAAAAAGAAAAAGACATAAGAGTAGAAAAAGAAATAAAAACACATGCACAAGGGTATTCTAGACAATATCTATGACTCACACCCAACCCTAAAAATCCCTACAGAAGCCAAACCCTAAATATTTTCCTCCTTATTTCCCCTTGCCAGCCGACACCCTTCTTCCAAAAACACACACCTCACTTTCGATCTTCCTCTCCCTCTCTGATCTCTTCTCCTTGCCAGCAAATCCACTCCCGACGTCTCCCTCTCCGACCACCAACATCTCTCTTTCGCTGCCACCACCATCTCGCCTTCTCCTCTCCATTCCTGGCCTCCAGCCGTCAACACCAAACTCCCCACCAATGCACGACCACCACACACATCTCTCTCCACGCTGCTCCTCTTCTTTCTTCTTTCTTCTTCCTCCGACCACCGTGATTCCGACCACCATTTCTCTTCCTCCCTCGGGTTCCTCCTTCTCTTTCACTCCACCATTGTCGGCCACCACGACACCGAATTCCTTCCTTCTCCCTCCTCTCTCTCCTTCCTCCACGCACATAACCGGCTGCCACCACCGTCCAAGCTTCGGCCAAGCTTCCTCTGGTCATACCCCTCTTCCTCTCTTTCAAAACAGAAAGCAAAAAGGTGAACTAAGGTGTGTTTAGTGCAAAAGAATATAATATTCAGATTTTGTGGAGGCTGAATCTCTTGTGTTGTGTTGGGTTAGTCGATTTTTCTAGGTTACGAGGAATGAAAAAAAAAACAGAATGGGGCTGTCGTGTTGTGATCATTGAATGGTGTAGGTGGGTGTCCGAAAAATTTGTGATTTTGATTAGGAGTGTCTAAAAATATTGTACCGTATTGTGGTGTTAATAGTTATAGTAGTTTATGGTGAAATTGATAATGGAATTTAGGTTAATTGAGATTTGATTATTTGGGGATATTATAAATTAAGAGGAGACTATTGTTGTTTTTCTGATTAAGGTTTTAGTGGAATTTAAATTCCTAAAATTAAACTAAAATTTTGTAATGACATGGACTAAAATTGATATTGTCGTAATTCTTGAAAAAATATTGGAAATTAATGAATAAGAAAGAGCTAAATTGTGGGATTTGTAAATTGAGAGAGTGTAGATTATGTTATTGATGTTCTTACGGGATTAGTTTGATAAATCTTAGGTTATGGAGGTTAATTTGAGAGTTGATGAATTAATGACATGGTTGACAATCATGTTATATAAATGTACATAAAAGTATGCGTAAATCGATAATGAGTTAAGTGTTGTAAAAATTTTACTAGACTTACTGTACGCGAGTAGATATATATATATATATTGATATACGTAAAGTGATAAGTGAGATAAAGAGAAATAAGAATTTGGAACACTTAAAATGAAAGAATTTAAGTAAGTGAATCATGATTGATGATAAGTCTTATATGTGTGAATATTATAGGAATCAAAAATTGGAAACAAAATTAGAATGTCGCCCAGAAGGCGAGCTTACTTGGACCTCGAGGTAAGTGTATTTTGACACTTACTAATGAAATGCTAGTGTTGTTTTGATTAGATCTATGAATTAAATGTGTTAATTGTTCAGATGATATGAGAAAAGAGTGGTGATGATAGGAATGTTTTGCATGGTTATATGCTTGTGAATTATGAGATGAATTATGAATTGATTATAAGCATGTGATGAGGAATTATGTGAGGTTAATGGAATTGAAATGAGTTTGTATTTTGTTTATGTGTTGGATGGAATTAGTGATGATAAGTACTTTTCGACGCTTACTATTGCTATGTTAGCCTTTGTTTGGAAAATGTATAGTTTGAATGTTTTATTTGGCATGTTATGAATGCTATGTGCATGGTTTTATCAATTTTGTGAGAATTTCTCAAATGTAAGTAAGTATGTAATGTTTTAATTTGTTGACTATAAATTAATGATGTTTGAATGTACATGTGTATGCTATAAGTGGTGCCTTATGCTTATGGTGATGGCTTGGGCCCGAGTTGGTTGTGTATGGTATGTGTGATATATAATCGAGAATGATGTGTGAGATGGGTTACAATTGCTTGGTTTTGCGATATGATAGGTTGTGGATGTTCTGGCCACATGTTGGCATTTATGAATGATATAACGAATTGTGTTTTGAGCATCCATATGCACGATAAGAATGTTCCTTGTTGATGGTAATGATGAACTCCTTTGAATTATAATGTGTATATTGTTATACCACGAGTTAGCCGTTGTGAATATGTTGATTGATATTGTGCTATGGATGATTTGTGGAACATTCATGTGCATGCAGTTTGAGAAAGTTTGAGATAAAATGCATGGAGTTGCATTCATACATACTATTATTGTGTTGGCATGATCATGTGTATGTTCATGCATTGAGATACAGGAGCTCATGGCTCACATGTGATAAAATGGGGGATTAGCCCAAATGTTTGAGAACACAAGAGCTTGACTCTTGGTTTTATGTTTATGTCGACCAAAAGCTCGATGTCAGGCAAGGCCCAATGAATTGTGATAAAATGGGGGATTAGCCCAATTGTGAGAAAAAATGGGGGATTAGTCCAATTGTGATTTGATGTCGAGCGAGAGCTTGATGTCAGGCCAGTCCTGATGATTTGATGCCGAGTGAGAGCTCGATGATTTGATGCCAGGCTAGACCCAATGTTTCAGACCCTGGGGTACATATGTGTGGACAATTCATTAGTGTTGCACTTGCATTCATTATGCATACATATTGATTTGCCTGAATATGAATGCGTGATGGTTATGATATGAAATTAACTTGTGATCGAGCACGTGTGCATTGATTTAGTTATGTAGATTGTGTTAAATTTGTATGGTTATGCATTGTTGTGAATCGTGACCCAATGATTTGTGATTGAATGATATGTGCTCTTGAATGAGCTTGATGAATGAAAATGTGTTATATGTTTTATGTGCAATTGTATATGTTGTGGGATTTGATGTTGATTTGCTTAGATTGATGACAATGTGAGGCTTATGTTTTAAAAGAAAGAGATATGAGTTGTAGTGGTTGAATGTAAAATGATATGGCTTGATTGTGTCGTGATTGATTATGCGGGATGCTCGAAATGTTGTTTTGCATATGATAGGCTAATTGATGATTATGATTTGGATAATTATAACTATGTGAAGGTTAGGCCGTGAAGGCCGAAGGTTTCCCTATGCATTCAAAATAATAAACTATAGGGATTCACTTACTGAGTATTTCTATATACTCACCCTCTATTTTGTTGTGTATATGTGTGCAGGTTTAGGAGGATTTCCACGAGCGAGGTCGGATGAGCACTTTTCACAAATCTTATTCGGATTGCATTTTATGATCAAATAGGAATTTCATTTCTCAAAAGTGTACAAGTTATTCTACATATCGTATAATACATTTGGAAAGTCATAGGTGCATGTATATTATTTATTGGATCACTATATAAAAAAAATATATTGCCAAAAATTATTGTTTACTCTAAAATGAACTTTAAATATTTGTGCATCACATTGGCAATATCACTCTAAATGGGCATATAGTTTCTTATTTAATCTTAAATGTCAAGATGTGATTCAATTAAAGATACTATGGTTGCATAGTATCGCTAATAAATTTGATTGAAATCTAAGTTCCAAATGATGATTTGGATTTGAATGTGAGGCATTCATTTCTAATTTCATAACAAGAGTGAAGTGGAAATTGAGGAGAATTGATCTTCTTAATCATTTTTTAAGATATATGTTGGCACAAGCCACATGATCTTGAAAATACGTTTAAAGGATGTTACTTACATATCTTATAAAGCTTTTTAGATTAGTCATGAGGATGACTTCACTATTACTGTCCATAAGATGTATTTCCAATGAACACGTAAACTTTATTCATAACGGACTAAAATCATATGTGGAGTATTTTTTTTGTAAGATACTGAATTGTGTCATAAGGACATATATTCACATTGGATGATATGAATATATTCATATCAACTTGGGTACGTAACAAGCATAGGTAAACAATTCTTTGTGAATAGATTGCTAGATTGGGATAAAATGGATATGTCCATTTTTCTATGAGAAATCAAGTCTGTTTTTCCTTCATGATCAGTCCATTCAAATGGAAGAATTAGAAGATTGAAGGAAGAGAAAGGAAATTAATAGTTGAAAAAAAGTTTTGAACATATCTGTTTTGGGTTAAATAATATCTTAGCATCTTCCTTGATTACGAATAGTCCTGATCTTGACTTTAATGAAAGTTAATTCCAGTGGAAGCTAGGAATAAAAGTTAATTCTAGTGTGAGTTATGAGTTCTTTACTCATGTGAAAATTTGAGTTTTTGAACTTTTTTTTGAGTTGTAGAGCTTATTCTTCGTAGCTTAGTAAATTCAGTGGGAGTTTTAGAGCTTAATCCCAGTTGGAGCATTCCAATTGTAAAGATAAGTACTTTTGTAGTATGTCTTTTAAGTTTTGGAAAAGTATAGTTATAAAAAGGAAACACTTCACAACAACATTTATGTAATGAATTATTCATGATCCTTTTAGTAACTCCATTAGTTAAGAATGAGCTATAGAAGCTATCTCATCCCATTTATATGTTATTGGATTAAAGCAATGAGAATGTGTAATATTTGTTAGATCAAAAGAAAGTTGAGTACTGGTTGATCTAACTAAGCAATGAGAGCAAAGTTGATGTTAGTTTGATTGAATTTTAGTTATGTACTAAAATGATCAACCTGATAGGTAAAGAATTATTGGGATCAAGTTGGATACAAAATCCAAAAGTTTAATGACAGCATTAATATTCACAATTGGGTTTATACAATAAAGTTAAAAGGAATTTGTGAGAGTCTTTAACTTTTTGTATGATTTATCTCAAAGAGATTTAGTCAAGAGGACTAGACTAATCTTAAGACTCATAAATCTCATTTGGGAATTTAAACTGTGAGATATATGTGTTAGAACATTGTATGTCTTATAGCGCAAAGTTATAAAACACTAGAATGTTTAAACTTTGTGAGTTAGATGGAGATTGGTTTTTTCATATTAGTTATGATTATATCATATGTAGTTTGAGATGAATTTTGTCATTCTAATTTGTGTATAAGTATACACATATGTCTAGATTTGACTAATCTAGTGTGGTTTGAATGATATATAAGTTAATCTTGAAAGTGAGATTTCAAGAAAGATTTCTTTTTTGGAAATTAGTTTCTTAATAATAAATTTGTATCTACTCATGATAAAGAAGGTAGTTAAGTAACTTACTCTATGGTAGTCTCTATGTATATAGTACATCTTGTTGAGCACAAGAGTATAACTAGTTGAACGAGTTAGAATCTTGTTAAGTACAAAAGTGACATGTAGTACGAGTTATGAAGCTTGTTTTGTACAAGAGATGAATTCTACTAGGCTAAAAGCATTAGCTAAAGGTAGATAATACTAATCCATGAGAAGGGTTAGAAGAAATAGAATGAAAGATACTTGTTAAGCACTAGAGTGTGTAAAATGTGTGTTATAAAGGATCTACAATGGAAATAATGCCCTATTGTTAGTTCTTACTTGGACTGAAAAGGCAAGAAGTAAGAAATAATTTCCATGTATTGATAGTTAGAACTATCATATGAGGAGAAGCTTGGAAAGATTGCTTTATGTCTATCTAGGCCCACCTACCTCGAATATGTATGACAATCTTAGTAGATAGTCATAATCGATAGCTTAAGGAAGCTAATCAAAATGAAGTATCGGCTTTTAAGTTATAGGAACTTAATTGCACAAGGAATTATGAACTTAGAGTTCATCTATAAGACCACGAGAGATTTTGAAAGTAGATCCATTTGTTTGTTTATTGAAAATCACATGTCGAAAGAAATTTGTTTCTTGAGTGTTAGCGTGGCATATGTCTATGGACATATAACATTATATATAAAAACTATTAAGTATAGTTCAGTATGTTGGAAGAATTTATCTACTCACATGGATAGAATTCTTAATAATTGTGTTTTTATATGTAAGAATTTGAGATGGATAAGTGGGAGCATCTATTATTCTTTATTTATCGAAAGTTGTCCGGTATATGACTTAAAAATGACAAAAGTAATAATGTGTTGACGCGTTAGGTGGTTGATGCATTCGCATAGTGTTAAATGAAACATACGTCCTAAGTGGATCAAACACTATGACATATTTGTATAATATGTGTAAAAGCTGACCATGGGATGGAAAGTAAATTATTTCGACAAAAGAGAAAATTGATCTCAATTTTCCTAATGTGAAACCCAAATGGAGAATATCATTTCACCCTTATGACTCTTTTAAATAACGGGAAACATGTGTCTAAATGATTGATTTGATAGGAACCCCAAACAAGGTTGCGTTAGCAATGAACGGGTAGATAGAGACCTATTAGTTGAACATTTGGCATATGGTGGAAGGTTATTTATTAAGAGGAAGTTCATTTTCTGACATGACACTTGTCGAATCATATACCTCTAGTGCACTGTACTATTTTCATGGAAAATGTATGGAGTGTATATGAATGTTTTCGTGAGATCAAAGCGAGTCAAAAACAGTGTCCATGTAAATGCAATAGGGGGAGTCACGTAAGCCAAAGGTGAATTGATGAGAGAGATGCAAGGGCAAACCTTTCGTTGATTGGTCGCGCGGCCTCACTGAACAAGAGTAGAAAGATACGTATACAATTGTCGCAATGAGAGAAATCCTCGTCATGTGCGAGTGAGAGATGTTAGACATTGAGGTCTGCCCATGACGTTGTGACATGGGAAGAACCTCAATGTATTTAGTATTATATTATAGGGACTGAATTGATAATTTAGTTTATAATATAAATAATGGAAATAAGAGTTATCTCCTGAAGTTGATTCATTGTTAACGTTTTAGAGAAAACGTTAACAAAGAGTTTGTTTCTCTGCTCTCACATTGCGGATTTGAGCTCGTACTCGACGTATTTCATACGTCTGTGGGAAAGGATGTCAACGACGATCGATGGATATGGCTATAATGGAGTTAATCTGAGATTTTCACTGCGTTAGACTACCCTAGAGGTAAATTTATTTTTCTGCAGATTAATTACTAGTTTATTGTTTTCAATATATATAATAATTATTATTATAATATATATATAATTATTATATATATATATATGTATATATATATATTCCTTTGCTTCCGAATTAGTATATAAGATTTTATAATTTTATAAAGAATAACGTCAATACTAAAATGAGAATTTTTAAAAAAATATATGAACCATGAATGTGTATTTTAAAATAGAAAAGGACTACACTTGGTGGATTGTCAATTGTAGCTGCGCTGTTTGTTTGTTCCCCCAACCCAAATACTAACTTTTCATTGGGGAAAATAAACTATTAAACGCAGCAGTCTTCACTTGTGTCGTAATCAATTACCTTCCCCTCTTTTTTAATATTCTCACGATACTTACTACCTTCAAACAATAACATACCTCAGCTCTCACTTCCCCTACAAAATACATGTTTTCAACAAAAAATATTGGACATAGCAATTAACTGGATAGCATATATGTTAAAAAAATTATATTTAAATGTTAAAATTGAAAACATAAGGCACAAAAATTAGGTGAGGGAGTAGTTAGTGTATTTGTGTGAAGGGTTTGTTTTCATCTGGGTGCTAAGGACACCGAAATTTGGTCAGAAAATTTCATGCTCTCATCCCATTTTTTCGAGCGCAAATACATCCTAGATATTTTACCTGCCACGCGTCCCATATCTGGCCGTTTATCTGCATCCACATCAACGCACTCCAACGCTACACGTGTTAACTCCTCCGCCACCTCCACCGGGTACGAGTCTTTCAACCTCTTATCCATCCACCTCCTCAGTCTCCGCTCTTCCCACCCGCCGCCCTCAAATACCTCACGCGCACCCTCGATCACCGAAGTTCTTACAAAATCGCCGCGATGTTTATCGTACTTGTACTTCAACGGCTCCTCCCCTGACAAAAGCTCCAGTATCACCACTCCGAAGGCGTACACGTCGGCCTTCTGCGACGGAACTCCTGTCACCTGAAACTCCGGCGACATGTAACCTTTTACTCCCTCGAAATGCATCCTTCCGCTCTCCGACCTTGAAACTTCTTCGATCTCGGATTTCTTTTCGTCCGCCATAGACGGCGGCAATGTCTCGCCTGAGAGTTGAGCCGCCCCGAAGTGGCATAACTTGGCGTGAAAATGCGGTTCTGTCACTATGACGCTACTACTTTTAATATGATTATGAACTAGGGTTAAATTTAAACCTGTTTTGTTGTGAATGTAATCGAGGGCGCTTGAAATATCGGTGGCTATTTGTATTCTGGACATCCAGGAGGACAAAACTGTAAATTCAGGGTTTCTTGAATTTCTCAAAATATCAGACAAATTCGCCCCTTTAACAAATTGGTAGACGAGATAAATATAATCGTCGCTAATAGAAGCGCCGAGGAGGTTAATGACGCTGCCGTGGTGGCTACGGCAGAGAGTAGAAAGGAGAGCTTTAATTTCAGAAGTATGGATTTTGCGACGAAATTTCCGTTGCAAAATGATGGTGTCAGTGTTGCGTAAAGTGGAACGCCAAGCGGGAGTGGTGGAGGAGGAGTAGCGTTTGGAAAGGAAGTTGTTAGTAGCGGTTCGAATTTCGGAGATGTCGTAAATGTGAGGGTTCTGGGAGAGGGATTCTCGGAGGCTAGAAAGCGAGGTTCGGCTAGAAGAGGAGGTGTTAGTGTAAAAAGGGTTAGAGGTGGATGGGTCAGATGAAGACGACGCTGTATTGAAGGTAGGAAGCGTCTGTGTTGGTGGGGATGGAGAGGGGGTGGTGGGCTGACGCCTGGGCTGAGTTGGGACGGAGGCATTGACTGACATTTTGGTTTTGCACATGGGAAATGCAAGCTATTAAACGATGGATTTTTAGATGAGGATAGGCAAGTGGAGGAGTCATGTTGTGGACTTACATAAATCTTTCCACCAAAAAAGATTCACTTTCTTTCTGCCTGCGCTGCCTTTTTTTAGTCGGCAACTCATCTCGTACTCTGTTAAGAGTTTTGGGAACTTTTCTCATATAATTCGGATGGAACTGTGAGAGGATTATTGGGACTTTGGGTCCCATGAAGCTGTCATCATCGCTGTCCTCTTGCTGACGAAGCATACTTTGGCTTTGCTGTCACCAAGTTTGTTTCGCAATGTCTCATCAAATTTTTATGTTTTTTTTTTCGTAAATGAGAGCAAGCAAACTCTTCGTCATTAAGTTTATACTTATATTCTGTCTGTATTAAATTAATAGACTATATATATAAATACATATATAATTTTTAATTTAAAAATTATTTTTATTAAATTAATAATATTTTATTTTTTTATGCAGATTGTTCATATGAATATTTAGAATTAAATTAACATAATTTATTAAATAAAAATAATATCATAAAAATATTTAACAATAATTACTTAAATTAATTTTATACTAATTTTTAATTCTTGAGATAGTCCGAAATCTATTATACTAAAGCTAAAGGAAGCTTTAAAAAATGGACATTTGGTATTGTGATTGAATGACATGTGTTAACTAATTATAAAATGTAATGCCTCAAAATTTCTATTTAATTAAAAATTTAAAATAAAATATGTAGAAAAATGTGGGGGAAATTTTTTGCGTTTTATTTTAAAGAATTAATTGAGCGGAAAGTGAGCATAGGATGAGATTTGGACTTAGAAAATTGGGAGGAATTAAACAAAGGCTGGGGTTAGTGAAGGCCGATTGCAAGTCCAATGGGAGATCGAACCCAAAACCAACCTTTAAAACTTCGACCTCTTCATTCCATCTCTCAATTTCCACATCATTTCCCTCTTTTCCTTTCCTCCATAGCTAAAAACCTCAATCACCATCACTTTCCATAAAACCCTACTGTTAAGGAGAGTCCAAACGTGGTTATTGACTGGAATCGAGATAAGTATTCTTCATGAATTTCTCAATCCCGTTTTTCCTCTTAAACCTAGTTTTCAACCCTCATAACTCTTTCATTTTAGCTCTGATTTGATGAAATGATGGCTCGTTGAAAAGCTTAACATGCCTACTACCTAGTAGTAACTATCTTTGGTGTTAAATTGTGGTTTAGGCACTCGAAATCGATGGGAGAAAAGCCGCCCTGCATAGTGACGAATTTGAGTTTTTCACAATCGGAGTTTCTCTCGTGTTTCGTTACTTGGGTAAGCTTCCTTAGAGTCCATGGAGTGCGTTTAAAGTGTTAATTTGATTGGGTGTTATATTGTGAAGGAGATTGAAGCAAGGTTAGGAGAGTGACTAGGGTTTGAAAGGAGAAAATTAAGACTTAGGATGTTTTGAATATGTCAGAAGGCAAGAAGCACTAAAACGCATCTAACTAAACTTGTCTAGGCATTAAATGAAGGTTAGTGTGAAGAAATTTAATGTGGTAGTTAAGTGGTTGGGTAATAAGTAGGCTAGGAAGAAGAGTAACTAAACCTAATGTATTTGTCAAAAAAAAACCTAATGTAGGTTATGCACATTTTAAGCAATTCCATTCATTTTATATAATTATATGAACATAGAGTTGATGTAAAATTATAATTTCTATAATAGGAACTCCGAATTGCAGCGAGGGAGACTCCCAAGCAAGCCGCTAAGTGCTTTTGGAAAGGTAAGTAACATGAGCACAAGCATCCTTATACATATATGTTTGTTTGAATGTTTGATTGGTTGATAATGAGAGCTCAATTGTTGTCCCTGGATGAATGATTATGTTACTTGATATGATGTGGGTTGCTTGACATGACTTGCTTGAAAATGATAATGATGTGATGAAATGAAAGTTTTCATGATATGTTTATTGCGTGTAAAAGGAATATGTTTTGATGTGCTTGTGGGAGTCTTGGATGTGATGATGATGAGTACATAATATGGTTATAGTCATGGGAATGATGTCATATGCTCGTATGACATGATTTGGTTGATATGATCGTGGATTGTTGTACGGCATGTATGGTTTGATGAGAGCAAAATTGTTTCATGGAATGTGCACATAACATTCATGCATTCGAGGCTCATAGGTGAGCAATTAAGAATGAACTAATGGGTTCTTCGTGAGCGAGAATGAATAAAAAGGGCTCTTTGTGAGTAATAACGAGGGAGTGGTTATGGGCTCTTGGTGAGCAATATTTCGAGTAGTATATAACAAATGCTACACCGAGGCACAGTGGTAAATTGCTCGGGACACCTAAGAGTGTACGAGCGTGCCAAAATTATGGGCACTTTGTGTGCAAATTATGGGCGCTCAGTGCGCAAATGTATATGGATCCATTATTTTATAACCGATACTCCCGGTCGACGAAGCCCGTTTGCAAACTTCAATTTGGGGAACCAAGGTGCCAATTAAAAAGAAATAGAAATGGATGGGTGATCATAAATAAGAATGCATTAGATGATATGCATCCTCATTCATCACATGCATGTATGATGTTTATTGTATGGTAGCAAATGTCAGGCTATTATGTACGTATGATTGTGATTACTGGAGATATGTTTAAATGATGAATCAAGTGGTTTGATGCCATATTGCTGTATGGATTCTGGATATGGGATTTGTTTTGAGAATGGAAGTGATTAAGTGTGATATGGTATGTTTTATGTTGGATATATGTGTTGAAGGTGAAATAGTGTTGTGTATGCTTGTCATGTGAGTATATTGATAACTAAAGATTGTTAATGACATGGTTATGTATAATGATTGAGGTAAGGTTGAGTTAGAATGTTTGGAATTTTCTTGTAAAATGCTAACTATGGTTAGGATTAAATTGCTTTGTATCTTGAGCATTGATGTTGAATTGATTTAGAAATGCTTGAGGGTAACTTGTAAAATGTTGAATAAGTAATGTGTTATGTTGGTGAGAATGTTAAGTGTCAATACATTGCTAATTTCTAGACACTGAAGGTTAGAACGGGCTAGGGAACGGGTTGGAAAACCGTTTCCCAAGTATTTCTATTTTCAAAGTCATTCCAGAGGATCAAAACGGGTTGGAGAACGACCTGGGCAAATATTTCCCCAAATCGTTCTATTTTGGAAGATGTCTAGAGAGACAAAACGGACTAGAGAACGGCATGGGCATGTAGTTCCCCAAAACGTTCTATTTTGGAGAAGATCCAGAAGGTCAGAACAACCTGGAGCATGTCGTTCCCCAAACCGTTCCCCTCTTGTGGACAGACTAGAAATGTGATTGGTTTAAGGTTCGTCTAATACAAATGTTTGAATGCATGTGTAATGACTTGATTGTTTGACATTGTGATGTAAGTCATCAATATTTTATAGATTATATGATTTGAGTGAATGTAAAAATGTCATGGAAAGTTGTCCATTTCGGTAAATATTGCTTATTGAGTTTCACAACTCATGCGTTTTATACCTGTCATATTGGCAGGGACTTGAGGGGATTTGACGAGAAGGCGGTAGATTATTTTGCTTACTCCGACTCATACTTAAAGACTCGAAGGACCAAGGTGGGTCGTGCACTATAGCTGTTTTGTTTATATGTCATACAAATGATTTGTAACGAACATGATAGTTCATACATGTATTTTGCCAGGTTTTAATTGAAATGAGATCAATTGGGTTTCTTTTCTTTTATAACCATATGCATTTTGTAAATGTTGTTAAATTTTGGGATGTCTCACTTGTAAACCTCTTATAGTGTTTATGAAATTGCATATTCTATATTTGAAAGTGCCCAAAAGGATCCTTATTTTTCTTATACTAGTGAGATTTCAAATTTTTATTTTCAAAATTTATGATTTCCGAGTCCGAGTACCACCTGAGAGATATAAAAATACAAAAGAAGTGGTAGTCAAATTTGGAGGTTACATAAAATATATATATTTAATAATTTAATGATAAGTGTTTGAATAAATTATAATTTCAAAAGATAATGCTTAATGATGATAATATATTTTTTTATATAGCAATTGTTAAATTTTAAATATATACACTCCTAATATTTTATAATAAAATTTAAATTTTATTAATAATGTTATTATTTTTTTAGTTTTTCATTATTTAAAATAATTATTATAGTTATATTATTTTGAATTAATTTTTTAACAAATAATTTTATTCATAAATAATTTAAAATATTGCTCGGGTTCCCATATAGTTATCTTATAATGTAAATTTATTTTAAATATTAAATTTAGTTAGTGTTTATTTGTAATTTTTTTATTTTATTGTTATGATTTATTTATTTTATGATTTTAGATGTTAAATTACAAAATTTAAATTAAGGCTCTAATTCTTAATAAATAGACTAAAATATCGCTTGTGTCTAAAATTATGAAAAACTATATTATATTGAGATTAAGAAAATTAATACAATTATAATATATGAAATTCCGCCGCATTGCGTGGGTATAACTGCTAGATAACTTCTAATTTAAGATGGAAGGAGTATAGGATATTGTGGTGTGCTGGTTAGCAGGTGATTAGAGGTATTGAAAAACATTACGTAAAAGTGAGGTAATCGCTTTTCTTAAGACATTGCCCCTATACCTGCTAATTTGGATTGACGGGTCGATTTTTTGTCGGGTCAACATGACCTGTTAAACAATTAACTCAAATTCAAATCCGACTCATTTAATAAACGTGTCAGAAGGTGAAACCTAAACTTAACCCGTTTAATAAACGGGTTGGCAAGTTGACCCATTTAACTTACACAATTAGATAAAATTGACAATTTTTAACTTAAAAACACGATTAAAGAGTGTACTATTAGACAAGAGAAATGACACAAATTCAGTTTTTTTAAAGTTATGTCATAAATAATGATATTTGGTAGAAAATTTCTCTAACATGATTGACTAATTTAATTGACACAGATTATTCTATTTATTTATATAGGTTAACATGTTAAATAAGTTAAAAATTAACCTATTTAACATCTATTGCATAAATTTCCAATCTAAATATATGTTTAGATCTGTTTGTTAAAAAATATATGATCTTATATACGTTTTTTCATACTTTTTATATATAATTTTTTATATATTTTATATATTTTATTTTATAAAGTTACTAATAATTTTTAACAAGTCATAATAGATCGTAATTGGATCGTGTCGAGTTTACCCATGTAAGCAAATTTTTAGGATTAATTACACTCTACACCACTTTTACTTTTTTTTTTAAAGTTTTTACAGATGATACGTTTTTTAGTTTTTTTATTACACTTCATATGATTTATCTTTTTTTTTACTTTTTATACAGTGAAGATTTTTTTTGTTATTTTAACTATAATATAAACTTTATATAAACTTACGTAAATCCTATATATGTATAACCAATTTTATACACGAATTTATATTTATTTTTTAAGTATTTAAGCTTAATAAAAACTTCTAACTTAATATATACTGAATTCTGTTGAATAAAATGTAGTATTTATTTATATATTTTGATAATGTGCTAAATTGATGAATATGTTAAGAATTATTTTTGTTTTGATAATGTGCTAAATTGATAAATATGTTAAGAATTATATTTGTTTTGATAATGTGCTAAATTGATAAATATATTAAGAATTATTGTTGATTGAATAGTCTTCATGAATAAAACTGTGGATTCATATTTTGAATAATTATTATGTAAATTCATGAAAAATACTAAGAATTATACTGTGTTTTAAATTATATTTTGTGCTTGATTATGACATGAATAGTAATTAATGAATAGTAATTTACTATTCATTAAAGTGTAACAGATTTGTATACGTGGAAATCAAGTTGCATGTTGCATGCATGAATAGTAACATATATATAACACTGTAGTGATTCACTATTTGATGAATAGTGCTATTTTTAATATTTTTCACGTAAACAGTGAATTTAATGAAGTTGATCGATCAACTATGTGTTAATCGATCAACTGAGTTGATCGACCAAAAGTGTATTTGTTGATCAACATGTATATGTGCAGTGTTCATTAAATTTTTACGAAGGATATTTATACATGCTAACAAGTCAATATTCTGACACAGTTTGATCCATGAATAACTATGTTTTTAGCAGGATATTATTATGAGTTGTTAGTGCAGAAAATGAGCTGGAAATAAGGAAAATAAGAATCAAAGTTGGCAGCCATGTTCATAAATAAAGTCTCCAGAATCTCATGAAAAAAGAGGAGCACTACAGAGATAATTAATACGATTCATATTTATGCTTTCCTTAATTTTTGGATGATTAAATGGACATATAGTGGAATGAAAGAGATTCCATCTTTTCATTAATTCAAAGTTGGCTCCAGGATACCTTTGCTTGTTTTGTGGGTGTATAAAGAAATGGTTACATATTGGCAAGGTTGGCAAGGTTCCAGGAATTCATTAATGACAACATGTTTTCTGGATGATTAAAGATAAAGGTTTGAAAAAAGAAAAGGTCCAGGTTTTCATTAATGCAAAAATGATAATGGAACAGCTAATGTGAAAAAGGAAATGGTCGAGCATCTTCAGAAAGAAGAATTCCAGAATGATCTTTTATGATCTTCTACAGCCTATATATAGTTTGCCAGAAGCTGAAAGAAGTTACCACACTGAACAGAAAACAAAGAGAGAACACTGCACTGCAAACAAAGATCAAATATTCTCTACAACTTATAGAAATCTATTATTTGAGTGAAATAGACTCAGTTGAGTGTGAGGTAGAACTTAAGCCATAAATCAAGTTGAGCTGTAAGGTAGAACTTGAGCTGTAAATCAAGTTAAGTATTGTAAGGTTGCTTGAGCCGGAAATCAAGTGTGTGAGAAAGCTTAGTGAAGCAATAGGAAGTGTTTTCCAAAATCCTAAGTGAGGAACTTAGGTAGTGGAGTAGGTGTTTGATCCGAACCACTTTATATCGTGTGTCATTTTATTTCCACGAAAAGATTTTAATTTGGTGTCTAGCTCTATTCAACCCCCCTTCTAGAGGTAGAATCTATCCTACAAATTCTTATAATATTTATTGTTTGAATAAAATTAACTGAAAGAACATGCATATATACAACAAATATATATATATATATATATATATCTTGATTAATTAACATATAATTAATTACACAGTAAATAAAATGAACGGAAACTCAAACCTGGAACTTCGTTCAACGCAGCAGAAGAATACGATACCTCGTTGAGGGTACGCTTGTATCCACGAGCGCAGAGCGTCGGGATACGGTCAATGTTTCGCACCCGATCCTCCACCAGAAATTGAATCCGAGAGAAATAACCGTCTGTTGGTTATTTGTGGAGAAGAATATAAGTGTCTCTTCTCTCCTCTCTTGCTTTTGGTGGAAGAATGACATAAGTGTGGAATGTGGGAGTTAATGGTGCTTTTATAGAAGTGGAGGTACCTATTGGTAAATAGGTACCTTTTTACGCACAATTACACTTTAGTCCCTTAACTAAAAGTATTTCTAATTTAATCCTTCAACCAAATAAATCACAATTAAGTCCCTTAACTTAATTATATTTATTCGTTAACCCAAACATCATGAGCGGAATAAATTATCCTTTCATCTCCCACTCGCATATGACGATTGCGAATACAGATTCTCTCTTTAGGGAACGGTTTTCCATCTTATGTAGTGCGGGTATGCGACCTTCAACGAAATGAGCTTCTGGCGGTTAAGCAGCTTAAGTATAATAGAATATCACTCGCTATTTTCTATTTTCGGCTAAACGTGATTATTCCCTATATTACTTTCCTAATATCACCAATTTCGACTCACTTTTATCTAACAAAATTTTGTCATAAACACTAATTACATATCTTGTAAGAACCAGTGATTAACCACATTAATCAAATTTCCCACAAGAACACAGTAATTTGGGCCCAGCGTTATATGAACTCTAGTGATATCTTCGAAAATAATCTTCCTCATTTACTATTGATTCACCATATGTCATA
>CANYCX010205101.1:0-10887 GCA_948193385.1 Breynia disticha f. nivosa | reverse complement strand
GTAGAAAATTTAGGAACATATGAAAAACGTGATTTAAGGAATTCTCTACGAGAAAACTTACTGAATTAAGATCCCTAATCAATTCTACAACTCCTAAACTCCAAGATTCGATGAAGTTGAAGGTTGGTTAGGTTTTTGGCTTTTAAAATGTGATTTAGCAAGAGAGAGACGTGAGAGAGAGTGAATGAAGAGAGAGATAGATACATTTGCATATATAAAAGTTCGGTTGGACGATTTTGCCCCTGATCACATTAATTCACTCTACCCACGGTTTTTTCTTTTTCCCGACCAACTTAAACACACCAAATTTATTATTATTCCATATTTCTCATTTTCTCCACTCAACTAGGATTTAATTCATCGCGAAAAATTTCTACATATTTTTATTAAATATTTTATTTAAATTTTAAAAAATCACGCAAAATGGAGGGCGTTACATTAACATCTTTTAAAACAGTATCAAATAAGTGATTTTAGATCCTAATGAGGTCTGGTCACATTTTATTTCATGTTTGTTTCATAAAATGCAAAACTGGGTACATAATTTGACTAGTAATGATTATTTTGACATAGTTTAAATCAAATATAGATAAAATTTGTTTTGTGAAATATTGAGAGACTTAAATAAGTGTAGACATGTGATTTTGGTCCTGATTTACTTCTGTTCATAACCCTAAAATAGATGCATAGTTAATCATTTAAAGGCGCTAGTTTACCTAGTTTAAATGTCAATGACCTAAAACGAAATTTATGATGAATTTAGGGTCTAAAATATTTTCTTGAAGAATGGAAAAAATGTGTATGTTATTTATTTTAAGTATTTTATACTTAAATGCATTCATTTTAATTTTTACACCATGTTTGTTATGTGTGAAATTGGTAAAAGAAAATATTGAATCAACATTCATTCACTAAATGTTATTGGGCTTGTCCTAAGCCCATCACTAAGTTTTAACTCAAGGAGCCCAAAGGCACAATTTCTCTTAACGACTTGTGCTTAAAACTTAAAATGTGTTTGTCATGTTTAGGGTTGCATTTCATATTGTCTAAGCATATTGGCCTTAGTTGTTAGAAGCTTTTTCTGATGAATGGATTGCATGGTGCATTCATGGGTCTGATTTTTATGTTATAAAGGCCTTATGAACCTATTTTATTAAACTATATGTAAAGGGCTATTTAGCCTATTTTTTTACTTTAATTTTATTAGTATAGAATGAAGGTCCAACTCAGAAGGAAGAGGAGCCCAAATGTGGAGGCCCAACATAGAAGAATGGAAAGCCTATTTATAGGTGAACTCAAAGCCCAAAGAATATACCATATAATAATATAAGATCTAGTATAGGATTATTGGCTCATGAGTTACACATTTACTTTTTTACACTTAGAATATACATTCTAGATATATCGAATGAATGCAATGAATGTTAAATTTGCATTTGTCATGATAAGTTGTAATTTAAAAGAAATTAATCCTAGAAATATTAAGTCAAGCAAATTGCCTCCCTAATTTAACAACTTATCAAGGCATCAAACATCAAAGCATGTGTTAGGTTCCATTTCATGCATCTTTTTTAGCTCTTTCCATTTTTCATTTTGTATATAGTACATGCTTTATTCTTCCTTTTTACTTGCATTATGCATTTTATGTCATAGGTTGCGATTGACGATAAAATGAAAATGGTTTGACACAATTGAAGAAAATAAAGTGTTGAAGATTGCATTATGCGGTTGCAGCTACAAGTTGACAGACTATACACATTGGATAGGAAAAGCATATGATCATGTCAGCCACACATACTCACAAAACACAAAGAATGTCCACTAAATGTTAATAAATGCATGGTCATACAGACCACTCGTACTTTTGTATCCTCCATGTGCAGTTGGTTATTTGTAGCATGATCAAGGAATTTGAGTTATTAAAATGCTTAGAGAGCTAGTTGAGGATTATTCACTATTCAGTAGCTGTTAGGAAGAACTTTTAGGAGCCACCACTTTGAGTTTTCTATGAACATTATTACTGTTAGTAGGTCTGTTGTCATGAGCAGCTAAGTTTTTATTCTAGCTTTGGTATTTTGAAGTTTTATTCTGGAACTTTTATGAGATTTTGCGCTTATTATCATTAATATCATTATTATATTTATTTCATTCCCATGTTGATTATTTATTATTCCTTATTGGTTGGTTTAATGTGGCCAGTTAGATTAATTAATATAATAGTAATATGTTAATGAGATACGTATATCAATGAATGTGCTTTCTAATATAGGTGATGAGTTAATTGTATATCATAAATGTTTTGGAGTACTCTTACTTGAATGAATTGTGGGTATCCATATTTGTTATTTTGGGCAATGTCTTTATTATTTTTGATGCAATTGATAAATTAAATCTTTTAGGGTATCCTATAGATTATTTATTTAATTAGAAAATTAATATGCAGTGGTGTCCTAAAATTATTGGTGAACTAAGTAAAGATTGGTTATTTAGTGTTTAATGGTTACTATAACTTATCTATAATAATATTTTAATTATTTTTGTTATTTTTAATTGAATTACTAGAATAGATGGATATTTACCAAAGCTAGATCTTTATTAATATTGTTTTTATTTTATTTGTGACTATCAATTTCTTTTACTTGATTAAATTCTTTGAGTTTTGGCAATTATATAGAACTTAAATTATCTATGTGAATTCAACCCTACTCACCATTGCCTACAAATTTTGGAGTAGGAATTAATTTATTGGATTCAATACCTATCAGTGTGGGTTATACCAAAGCTAAGCATGTTAGATTTTCTTTGTGAGGTAATGCTAAAAGCAACGCTTTTCTTTTTTTCCATGAGAGAGTGGGGGTAGATTAGTGTCATAATTAGCACATTAAATGTAGTATTGGGCTTAACATGGGTTTGTGATGGTGTGTAGTCCTAGGCAATTAATGGAAGTGCCCAACATGAAAATGTTAGTCTCATTAGAAATCGAGAGTCATTTTTTAGGAAGATAATTGGATAGATTCCTACCTAAGTAGCGTAGTCTTTCGACGACGTGAAAAGTGGATCTCGGTCCCACTATTAAATCACTAGCAAGTGAATTATTTAATAGGATATTAATTTGTTGTTTAGTATGAGCTTTAACTATGACCTCATAACTGGCCTTGATTTATTTTTCTTTGTAGAAAATGAATCCTAATATTAATAACTCAAATGTTACCCTACACTCTATCGTTGAGAAGGATAAGTTAAATGGGTCCAACTTTCTTGAATGGTCTCAAAACCTGCAGATTATTTTGAGGAAAGAGAATAAGCCAGAAGTGTTGAACACCGCTCTTCTAGCTGAACCAGCCAAAAATGCCACTACCATTATTTGGAAAGCCTTTGAGAAAAAGAAGTGTGACTAGAATGAGGTTACTTGTTGATTTTAGCTATAATAATCCTTAATCTACAAAAGCAGTTCATGAATCAAGAGGCATACCAAATCATGAGCAGTCTCAATGAGATGTTTTAAGAGATAGCCTGTCATGAGAGGTACATGATGGTGAAGGCATTGACATTTTATAAGATGGCTCCTGGGGGTCAGGTTAGTCCATAAAGATAAAAGTGTACTTGTATACTTTTAATGCAAGCTTAAAAATAGAGCTTGTAATTGACCTAGTCCTGGGCTCCTTACCACTTAGTTATAACTAAGTGGTGTTTAACTACTCTATACAATGGATGGATAAAATCACCACTAAGTTGCACGAGATGCTTAAGACTGTAGAATCGAGTTTTAATAAGAAACCTCCTATACTGTTGGTTTAAAAAGATATTAAGAAGGATATCAAGAAGGATAAGATGAAGAGCAATGGTAAGGAAAATATGTCACTGAAGTTGCAGCACTCGGGTTCAAGCCCAGTGAAGTTCTTAAGTCTCATCTTTTGGGCTCATGTCACCATTTCTTTGAGAAGGACTATTGGAAGATACATTGACCAAAGCTATTGAGAGAGAAGAAGAAGGGTGCTCATAGAGCATCCACTTCAGGTATTTTTGTTATAAAAATAAATCTTTTTATTTCTACATCATGGGTATTGGATACTTATTGTAGTTCTCACATTTGTTGTGATGTGCAGGGATTAATAAATATGAGGGTGCATTCTAAGGTGAGGTTCATCTTTAAGTCAAAAATGGAGCTAGAGTTGCTGTCACAGAGATAGGAGAGTTTATTTTATGTTTGACAATGGGCTTAGAAATAAAAACTACGCAACTATTTTTATGTACCTACAAGGAGAAGGAATATTATTTCAGTTTTAGCCTTGGATATTGATGGTTTTTCATTTGTTATTACTAATAATGTTATGAATATACATCATGAGAACGTTTTTATGAAAGTGCATCCTTAAATAAAAATTTATATAACCTAGATTTATCAAGGTATAAGCCAGTATATAATGCAGATGCAAAGAAGTTTAAGTCTAATGAACTTAATCCTTCTTACTTTTGGCATTTTCATTTGGGATATGCAAGTGAGAAATGCTTGCAAAGACTTCATGAATATAGAGCCTTTGGGTCTTTTGATTGGGAATTAATAGACATATATAAATCATTTATTTGTAGGAAAATGACTAAGAATCCTTTCAATAAGAAAGGTGACAGAAATAGTGGACTATTGGATCTCATACACTTGGATGTGTGTGGACCATTGAGTACACATGCCAAAGGTGGTTATAGCTACTTTGTTACATTCATAGATTATTATAACCATTGTAGTTATATGTATCTAATAAGACATAAATCAAAAACCTTTGAGAGGTTTAAGGATTTCAAAAATTAATAGGAAAACAGTTAGGCAAACATATTAAAACCATTGATCTAATTAAGATGGTGAATATATGAGCGTATAGTTTGATGAATATTTAAGAGAATGTGGTTTAATACCATAACTCACACCTCTAACAACACCTTAGTGGAAAAGTGTGTCAAAAGAAGAAACTGAACTTTGTTCGTCATGGTAAGGTCAATGATGAGTCAAACTGGTCTACCCATATCATTTTAGGGTTATTCCTTAGAGACTATAGCTTTTCTACTAAACAAGTCTCTGACTAAAGCTGCTGAAAAAGACACCATATGAGATATGGACTGGGAAAAAACCCAACCTATATTTTATTACAATTTAGGTGTGAAATTCATGACCTTTAACATTAAAACTGACATAGTTGTACTCATAAGGATATGAATTATCATTTGCATTTGTGTGGCATTCATATTCATTTGGAAAAGTATACAATATAAAGGAATAGGGGCAATAAGTGTTAGTTTTAAATGGTAAGGACTAAAGTAAAAGAAAAGTGTAAAAGTTAGGAAATTACAAAAAAAAATCAAATTATATATATATAACACAAATTTGAATTCCTTTTCACTATCAAACAAAATCCCTAGATCAAATAAACCCTAAAATCTCCAAAAAATATCTTTCCTTCAATCCAAATTGCATTCATAAGGATATGAATTATCGTTTGCATTTGTAAGGCATTCATATTCTTTTGGAAAGTATATAATATAAAGGAATAGGGGCAATAAGTGTTTGTTTTAAAGGGTAAGGACTAAAGTAAAAGAAAAGTGTAAAAGTTGGAAAATTACAAAAAAAATCAAATTATATATATAACACAACTTTGAATTCCTTTTCATTATCAAACAAAATCCCTAAATCAAATACACCCCTAAACCTCCAAAAATATCTTTCCTCCAATCCTAAACAATAATCCAAAGGGTCCTCATCGAATTTGATAGGAAACTCATACGAAAACCTAGCTGAATCCAAGTACTTAACAAAACTCATATGAATTCTATTTTTGCATCAAAAGTTCGTAATTTTTAGAAATAGCTTCAAACTTTTGATTCGATTGAAATTTTTATGTCAATAAGTTGAATATGTTGTATAACAAGGAAAATTAGCCCAGCAGTGTTTGAATTGAAGTTTGTGTCCTCAAAATCAATAATTGAACTCAACTCTGTATTTTATGATATCAATAAGGGGTTAAGGGCCTAATTTTTAAAAAGTGGCTCAGGTAAATTGAATAAACAAACAATTAATATGAACTAAATTAAACTAGAAAAGTAAAAACTACAAAAAAATATTAACGATAATTTGCATCAAAAGAAATTACCTTAACAGCAACTACATTGACAAACTAAATTTCGTAGAACTATACAACACACTTTTTTTATTTGTATACTGGGATATAGTTTAAAAACTTAAGGATGACAAATGAAACTATATTGTCGGCAAAGGAATTGGAAAGAAAAATTTTAGAAGGCGATTGAATGAAACTTGCTCTTGTATTGATAGGTTTCTATCTGATAAATTACAATAAGAAGACATAGGCTATATATAAAAAATTGACAATCTCGTAGTGCCACATGGAAATTTCTTATTGGCACTAGAAAAGTAATTTGTACAAACAATTCCTGGTAAAAGTAATCGTAGTAATATTCTATCTTATCTCTTCATTTGTGATGGAAAAATAAAGAAACTTTTATGTGGTAAGCCTTCAATCTGTATCATGTAGAGATATGTCATCATTGTCACTGTTTTGTCCTACATAAAATCCGTCACTGATGATGTTTGTTTCCTTTATTGTGTGACCTTCTCCACTGAAAGGAAGAAGCATATGCTAGTTTATTTTAGCCCAAATTTGTACATAGTGTCCCTCTCCCGTTAATCTATAAGTTCTCCATGGAAATCTCTAATGGTAATCTTGAAAATGTTTGATAATTATTCTGTCCCCAATACCATCATAGACTGTTAGAGTAGAATTATGCTAATTTTTAAGAAACTTGCTTTCTTGCATAATGATCCACTTTTTTGCTATTCTATAAGATTCTTTGATCAACTTTGCTAAGGTGGAAAGAATCTTACAGTATATCTTTTCCATTCTTGTCATCGTGGTCATATTGCTAGATGAAAATAAGAATTTTTTTCTCCCATGTGTTCTATAAGATCATGTAGTGAGGGAGTGCAATGGAATTTTATGAAATCAATAATTTTATTATGAAAATATTCCAAAATTTTCTGACTTAGCATATTTGTCCTGTTAAGATTTATTTGTAACTTAAATATCCCTATAATTTGAGTCTCTTGCTCATGAGGAGCTCTAATCTATAGAATCTTTACCCCTGTATATTTAATCTCTTTGAAATTTATCTGTACTAATTCTTTTTATAGGTTAATAATGTTTTGCATAAAACCTTCTTTTTTTGTAAATAACTTTCAAAATGTCAGAACAGGAATCAAAAAGTGGCTGTAAAACTTTAGATACTGGTAAATCTAGTAATGTTTTTCTAAAATTTTATAAAGTAGAAGATGAAACTTGACAATGTTGAAGATTCTGTATTTTTGTATTTAATTTTAAAATCATTTGTTCTTGAAGTTTAAGTGGTGTATCTTTGTAATCAGCATGTCTAGCCCATTGGGATATATTGTCTTTATGTTACACTATTTGAGCTTTTAACTCTATTATTCTTTCTTCAAGTCCCTTAATTTTTTTAGGCCTGTTCAGAAATAATAAAATTAGGATATCTTTATAAGACTATGAAAACACTTTTACATCCTTGACTTCTATAAAAAAATAAAACTAAACGTTTGTCTAGCTACTTCTAAAGCTTCAAATAAAATTGTGAAAACATTTGTATAGTGGGTTCTGTATCTGAATATTTTGTACAACAGGCTCCCACTTGTTATAAAGACCTATTTGCCTCCCTCTAAAAATAATTTATTGTATAAACTGTCTATTGAAAGCTATTTTTTTAGGTTTGGGTTTTATAATTTGATTTTGTTTTGAGAAATAAATGCTTAGAGCATTTATTAATTGTACTTTAAAACAGTTAAAATTTTGTCCTGTCTACAAATGCCAAATGTTATCAAAAAAACATTGGCCTTGTCCTATTAGTTCAAGACCATTGTATGCTCTAAATTTGTAGCTAGATTTTTACATATTGGCAATTTAACTGTACCAAAATAGTAAAAATCTATAGTATGTTGGTTACTCTACTTTTGAATTGACATTTGTGTCCTCAAAATCAGTAGCTGAACTCAAGTCTATATTGTATGATACCAATAACGGGTTAAGGGCCTGATTTTTAAACAGCGGCTGAAGTAAACCGACTAAACAAATAATTAATATGAACTAAATTAAACTAAAATAGTAAAAATTACAAAAATATTAATGATAATTTGCAATAAAAGAAATTACCTTAACAACAACTACACCGGCAAACTAAATTTAGTAGAAACTATACAACACTTTTTTTATATGCATATTGGGATATAATTTAAATTATTAGGGATGTCGGAAGAAACTGTATTGTCAACAAAGGAATTAGAAAGAAAAAGCTTAGAAGCACAAGGAATGAAACTTGCTCTTGTATTGATAAGTTTCTCTTTGATAATTTAGAACAAGTAGACATAGGCTATATATAGAAAAAATGAGAATCTCGTAGTGCCACATGGACATTTCTTATTGGCACTAGAAAAGTAATTTGTACAAAAGATTCCTATTAAAAGTAATCGCAATAATATTCTAGCTTATCTTTTCATATGTGATGGAAAAATAAAGAAACTATTCTGTGGTAAGCCTTCAATTTGTATCATGTAGAGATATATCATCATTGTCATCGTTTTATCCTTCATAAAATTTGTCACTGATGATGTTTGTTTCCTTTATTGTGTCACCTTCTCCACTGAAAGGAAGAAGCATATGCCAGTGTATTTTGGACCAAATTTGTACATAGTATCCCTCTCCCATTAATCTGTAACTTGTCCATGGAAATCTCTGATGGTAATCTTGAAAATGTTTAATAATTCTTATGTCCTCAATACCATCATACACTGTTGGAGCATAATTATACTATCTTTTAAGAAGCTTACTTTCTTGTATAATGATCCTCTTTTTTGTTGGTCTTTAAGATTCTTTGATCAACTTTACTGAAGTAGAAAGAATCTTGAAGTATATCTTTTCTATTCTTGTCATCATGGACATATTGCTAGATATAAGGAAGAATTTTTCTCTCATGTGTTTTTTGGGAATGTTATACTCATTGTCTATTGTATTATCATTTAATCTTTCATATGTATACACTATTCTAGCTTTCCCCTTTTGATTTCAGAATGATTTCTAACTATAAAAGTAGTTGTTCTATGTGTACTTTCAGATCTCCTAATTAATTTTTGTTTTAACATTTCTAGAATTTGTTTTCTAAATTCCTCTATATCTAAAGGGCTATATTCTATATTGATTGTAACTATTCTAATATCTGAATTTTTTAACTGTATTTTTAGTTATATCTTTACTTATTAATCCTATCTTTTCTAATTTTTGCATTATAGGATAATTTATACTTTTTGTTATGTCTGGCCCTTTTTCTAATTCTTGAATTAGAAATTGTAAAAGATGAAATATTGTATCATTTTCGATAAAATTTGTTCATCAGTTTTTTCATAGTTTCATGTGTATTTTTATAGTAGTTTAATTCACCTTGTTCACCATGCGTATGCGTAAAATTTGATGTAGTTAGATATGAAGAATGTAAATGTTCTTTTTATTATAAGGTTTATCAGAGAGAAATTTATCAATGAAAGTTTCATTCTATTGCCTTCTAAGTTTTTTCTTTCCAATTCCTTTGCCGACAATATAGTTCCGTCCAACATCCCTAGCACTTAAAATATATCCTAATATATGCAAAAAAAGAGTGTGTTTGCCTCTTTTTTGGGGGGAAGGTGAAAAACGTCATCCTTTCCAATCTGCAAAAGCACGAACGAAGTTAGAAAACTAAAATAAACGCGAGCGTTCCAAGAATTTAATGATATTCCAAACAATAATAATAAAGTAATTGAAAATGCGCAAAATCCAAAATTAATCAAATGATTTATAAAATGAGAAAATTAGGACGATCTCTTCCCAAGGGTCCTTGACTCAATGGACGCAAAATCGTCAAGTCGAAATATAAATAAATAACAAGAAACTGAACATTACGAAAAATAAAGCTTGGCAATGGCTAAAACAAAACTGTGATTGATGAGTGATTAACAATAAAACCAAAATAAAACAATAAAATGCAAGAAAATTTGTAAAAACAAAGATTGTCAATGAAAACACAAAGTTGCCAATGGCTTGAAAATAACATAAAACAAAGGCAATATGTAACATTCTGGATATTTTTCATCGTAAAATGACGATAAATATGTGTTTTATTGTTAATATATAAATATATACGAAGGGTTGATCGAAGGTTGAAGTGAAACGATCGACAAAAAATCGGAAAATCTGGAATTAAGGAGAACGCGCAGTGGACAGCAAAGTACGCGTGGTAGCTGCCACACCGCGTACTTCCCTGCCACCCCGCGTACTCACCTGCCAGCTTGAAAAAAATATAATTTTCGATGCATCGAGAAAACGAGACTCATTTTACATTTTCAAAAGCAGAAAACCTTCAGAGCAATAGCAGAAAAGCAACTAGAAGCTTCAGGTTTGGTGAATTGAGCAAGAAAAGGAGATTTAATTTGAGTTTTAGAAGGAAATCAACAAAGGTAAGAAGATGGAAGTTGATTTATGGTTTATACATGATTTATGATTGATTTTGGTTGGATTTAAGATGAAATTTGATGGCTGGAATTTGAAGAAAATTGCTGGAAATCATGTTAATGATATTATGGATTTGTTAGGATATGTTTTATGTAGAGAATTGAAGGAAGGAAGATCATAAACTTAAGGTTTATGTATGTTGACAATTGGATGATTTAAGGTTGACATTAAGTTGAATTGTTGCTGAATTTTGATCATATTAATTGGAAATGTTGCTGAATTAATAGATTATGATTGAAATGGAACTTGAATTTGAGTTGGTAATGATTTGGAA
>CANYCX010205063.1:0-20625 GCA_948193385.1 Breynia disticha f. nivosa | reverse complement strand
TTAGTGTAATGCTAATAGCGAAATGCATGAATCGATAAAGCTGGATTAAGGGTTTTGGTTCGAGAAGAGATTCTGTGCCGATCAACTTAATCTTAGTTGTTAACTTAATCGAGAGGTACTTTAACATAGATTAGGCATTTCCGCAGTCCAATATTTCTCATCGTCAATAGTAATCGAATCGCACACAAATAAAATCGTGAGATGAATCGAAGTCTAGATATCTATCATCTATCATTGAATTTTCCATTTTCATTTCTTTTGTCGTATCTCATTTGTTTAACCAATTGAAAATCAACAACCATTTCGTTAGATTAGATAATAGTTTAAATTGAGAGTAGTAGTGCTTGACCGGACCCGTGGATACGACACTCGACACTTCATTTGTCTATACTATATGCGATAGGTGCGCTTGCCTTTATTACATTTCTTTAGTATCGCTAAAGAACGTGTCACTACAACATACGCTTAAATATAACAACTTACAAATACAATTATTTTCTTCATTTCACGAATATTCCAATTCGAATTTGTTGTGTATTGTATACATTTTTTCCACTTCTCTTACAAATGAAGTGTGAAGGGTGTATATACAAGAGTAAATTTCCGTTGAATTTCGATGAAAATTTCTGACAATTTATTTTCCTTCAAAATTCGAGGAAAATTTTTGTCAAAATACGACGTTATATTTCAGCACATTTTTTCCCTTGCCTGAATTTTTTGTCCAGTTAGAGCTCTCTTTTTCCGTTGAATTTCGACTTGGTGGTTTCGTCGAATTTTGACAAAATGCTTATGTTGGAATTACAATGTTTTCTTGTAGTGATTAGCCACAAAAGGTTTTTGGAAATGAACATGATAATCATGGAAATATCAACCACTACAAAGCTCGACTTGTTGCCAAAGGATTTGCTCAAAGCTCCGATGGAATGTATTGAAACTTTGAATCCAATTGTAAAGGTCATTACCATTTGAACTACGTTATAAATATCTACGATTAGTAATTGGATTGTTTCATGGTTGGATATTTCTAACTCATTCTTGCATAGTTTGCTAGCAGAGGAAGTTGATAGGAATCCTGGCCTAATTATACTATACAAGATAGTGTTTGCACGTCGTAGCAAGAATCAAAATGGAATGTTATGGAGCAAGGTTTGTCAGAAGTACTGGAGCAAGACTAAGGTGACTGCATTGTCTGCAACCAAAGATGTTGCTGTTGTTTGTGTGTTGCTGTCATTCTCACATTATAGTGGTTTGTTATTTTTTTAGTAATGTGTACTAGTAGGCTGATCTGACAACCTTATGTTATGGGGATAAGATTCATTTTCAGGCCTAAAGTTTTGTTCAAACTACAATTTTGGGTCCAATCTTTTTTTGGTCCAATTCGATATCTAACGTTTTCATCGTAGCTCAATTAAGATGTTATGTCTTCTGTCGTACAATTAGCCAATATATGAGGGGATAAGGTTCAATTTCTGACTTAATATTTTGTTTAAAGTACAATATTGGATTTAATATTTTTTTGAGTCTAATTCGATACTTAACATTTGCACTGTAGTTCAAGTTAGGGTCTTTGGTTTAAAAAATATGGTAGAATCTTATTTTTAGTAGCAAAATTGGTTATTTAAGATTGACATAAAGTTGTTTTCAACCGTTGCTACTCAAAAGGAGTCATCTTTGTGGGGAAAAAATTAGTAAAAAAATTGGATTTGTTTTAGTTTTTGAGTTATTTGGATAATTTAATCTAATTTATCATAATAAAATGATGTCATTTTGACCTGATAATGTTAAAGATTACAATTTGACGTTCCAATGTAACTTTAATGTAACGTTTCTAGTAACACATAAGCTTTTATTTATTAGTATACTAATCAGCACCTTAATTGAGCTACAATGTAAATGTTATACATCAAATTGGATTTAAAAAAGATTGGACTCAATATTGTACTTTAAACAAAATATTAGGCCAAAAAATGAACCTTATCCCGATATATGAGAGAATGTTGTACAAGGGAGAATCATGTTGTTGTGACCATTTTGGTTTAGCAATTTCATTGCTTAGGAGAGTAGGACCTCTCGATCGTCCTTTTTTGGCTTTGTAAAGGATTACTCTATTATCAATATACAGTTTCATTCTCTTCTATCTTTACTTTCTTTATTGTTTTGTATATTTTGATTAAGATGTCTACCATTTTGGTATCAGATCCCAAAGATCACCGTTGCAAGTTATGCCCAAAATTAGAATGGAGGCTAGAACAGATAAAGTGGAAAACTATGTTGCTAAAATTTAAGGAATGAAAAATCAGATTCTTGACATAAACCAGCATCATTGCTTTTGTAGCTCAACTGTTGGGGCGAACAGAATCCAAAATCACCCAATCCACTAATCATGATATACCAAAAACATCCTACACCACACCAGACACAAACGTACCAAATCTAATCCATTGAACCCCAAAAACCCTTCACTAGACACCCAAACCACAAACATAACAAAAACACTCAATGAAGTTAGTCCCCTAGAAAGGGAGAGATTTCCCAAAAAGTTGGAGCTACTTATTTTTAATGGAGAGGATTCAGGAGCTTGGATATTCCAAGTGGAAAGATATTTTTCCATCAATCAGTTAACGGAAGAAAAGAAATTGGAAGATGCAAGTGTTTGCTTTGAGGGAGAAGCCCAAACTTGGCTAAGGCTTGAAGAAAGTTTCTTTTCAAAAAGGACAAAACTCAAGAACCAAATGTTGCACCGTTTTGTAGACCTGAGGGCTAGAAGCATACTCCAATGTTTCTTTGTTGCCAAGTAGGAAACCATAGTGGCAAAGTATTGTGCCAACTTTAAACTCTTGGTAGCTATAGTTGGAAAATTAAAAGAAGGTACACTTGTAGCTGTTTTTGTAAATGGGCTCCAAGAAAATATTAGAGTTGAACTTATGGTGATAAACCTTGTAGACCTAAAGATGACCATGGAAGTTGCGAGCCAAATCAAAGCCAAAAATCTAACATTGGCACCAAACTAACACACCAAAAATCCTAAATATCTTCCTTCAATCCGACCTAAGAATGACTATAAAACCATCACAAGGACTCCCTTAAAAACCCATAGCAACACAACCTCACTTTCAAACCACAGCCAAACCTGCAACTCTAATTCCTGGTCTAACCAATCCAAAGCAGATAACACTAACACCACCATCTTATCACGATTCAAGCGTATCTCACCATCAGAAGCACAATTAAGGCGTAAGAAGGGGTTTTGTTATCTTTACAATGAGAAGTAGCATGTGGGTCACCAATATAAAAACAAGGAGTTACACATATTATTGTTTAGTGAAGGAAGTGAAGTGACATATAAAGAAGAATGTTGAGGATGAAATGGGAAATCCACGGTAATACAATGGTGGTTTTTATAGACTATAGAGCAATGCACATTTCATATCTGCAGATTTGGTAGCCAAGCTCAAGCTTTCGATTGACGAGACCAATGAATATGGAGTTGTAATTGGTTCTGGTAGCAAAATATAAGCAAGTGGGATTTATCGAGGAGTATTGCTATATGGAGGATTTCTTACCTCTAAAATTGGGAAGCTCTTATGTGATTTTAGGTGTGAAATGGTTGGCATCCTTAGGAGTCACTCATAATGATTGGAAACAAACTAACCATGACATTTGAATTAGGTTAGAGGAGGAAAAACCAAACCGGAACTGACGGGTCCGACCGGTTTGGCCCAAAACAGGCAAAACCGGTTCCTGGGAGGGCCAGTTAAGGTTCAGCTTTCAGTTGAACCGTGAACTGGCGGTTCCAGTCGTTGGAACTACCGGGTCCAACGGTCATTTGACCGTTAGACCTAGCAACGTCTCACAACTTTTTTTATTTTTTTAAATTTTGTCTCTCCTCTCAATTCTATATAAACTTACAATTTCTCACACAAAATTCACTCTATTTCACCTTTCCATTCTCTCAATTATATACAAACTCACCCAAATCCTCTCAAATTTTATTTTGTCACTTCAATTTTAATTGTACAATTTTTTTTCCAAAAATGTCGAACGAAAAAAATATTTTTGAAGGAAGTGATTGTAGGCAAAATATTTCTCCCTCCTAAGAAACTCAAAATAAGGGGGAGAAGAAAGAAATATTACTAGAGTTCTTTCGTCGGATATTTTTAAAGTTCATTTTACAAAAGAACGTAAAGAAGACGAAGATTTTAACTTATTTCGTGTTACTTGTAATTATTGCAGGAAGGAGTACGCGTTCCAGCATGGAGGCAAATACAGGACTTTCACGAGGCACTTAAAGAATAGTCACCTTGATAAAGTCGGCATGTATGCAGGACAGACCCAAATAAGTGGATTTGTGAGTTTTTCCTCTCAACCCACTTTATTTCGTTATGATAATGATTATGCTTTGAGTGGTTTGATGAAATGATTAGTGTAGATCATTTGTCCTTTAATTTTTCACAAAAATTAGGATTTAAAAAATGGATGTTTAAATGTGCTCAATCTGCCTTTAAACCATTTTCACGATATCAAGTAAAAAATAGTGTGTTAAAACTATATAAACATCAAAAGAAAGAATTAGTTGATTATTTTCAAAATAATAATATTCATGTTTCTATTTTTAGATATTTAGAGCGATCATTTCAAAAATCATTCGTATCTGGGTTTGACTTGTCATTTTATAAATGAAAATTTTATTATGCAAAAACGACTATTAGCTTTTAGAGGCTTTGACAATCCCCACACTGCTTCTAACATTTCTTTAGTAATTAATAATGTTTTAAGAAGAATATAGATTAGTAAATAAGGTATTTTCTATTTCCTTTGATAATGCTAGTGTTAATACCACTTCTATTAATGAATTAAAAGTTTCGTGTCGTTCTTATTTTGGGGAGACATTTTCATATTAGATGTGTTTGTTACATTTTGAACTTATGTTTCCAAGATAGTTTAGAGGAATTAAAATGATTTATTAGTCTAATTAAAGATATATTGACTCATATATGGTTAAGACCAAGGGTAGAAAGAGAGTGGCGAGATTTTTGTAAGCAAAATAGACGATTTTCTAAGGACGTTTGACATAGATGGAATTCAATCTATACTTTACTTTGACAATTTATTAATTATAATAATGTTTTATGTTCTTTTGTTGTGCAATTTACTCCTCATATTCGTCTTTTACCTTCCACTTGGAATTTTTGTGAAAAAACTATGTATATTTTACAAGTTTTTAATGATGCCACTTTTCTTTTTAGTCATGTATATAGGCCTACTTCCCACGAATTTTTAGAACAAGCTTTGAATGTAGCGAGTGTCTTCAATGAAGACGAGAAAATAGATGAAATAAAAGCTGCAATCAATAAAATGAAAGAAAAATGGCTTAATTATTTTAGGACAATTCTGGATGTTTATTTAGTTGCTTTTATTTTTTATCCTAGATTAAACAATAAATTTAAAATGTTAAATGATATTTTATGTCATTATTATTCTTTGTTACATTTAGATGATGATCCTTCTATTGATGTCTCTTTCATGGTTAGTAGAGTTAGAAATTTAATTAATGAATTGTTAATTCATTATGCTCCCTATGGATGACTCTTCCTCTTCGCTTCCGCCTAACCCATCACAATCTAATAAAGTAAGGTTGGGTTCGCAATTTATTGCGGATATGCAAAAAAAATGTAGAACTTCAACTTTTAATTTTTTCATCAAACTTGAAGTCTATCTAACCACACATTTTGAGGCTAATGATAATTTTCAGATTTAGAATGGTGGAAGCAATATCATGTCACTTTTTCTACACTCACGAAGGTGGCATTACAAATCCTAGTCGTGCTAGCATCAACCGTAGCAGTGGAG
This sequence comes from Breynia disticha f. nivosa, assembly GCA_948193385.1. Classification (NCBI taxonomy): domain Eukaryota; kingdom Viridiplantae; phylum Streptophyta; class Magnoliopsida; order Malpighiales; family Phyllanthaceae; genus Breynia; species Breynia disticha. The sequence continues at coordinate 14,775 of CANYCX010205063.1, read as the reverse complement.
CAAGTCTTTAGCAAGGGAGGACATATAGGATGTCCAAATTGAGCACAAGTTCACTAGAAGCTCAAGTGTGTGTCATTATTGGAGTCATAGATAGAACACAAAAGCTTCTAGCTTGCAATTGTCTTCTTCGGACAACGATGAGGGAGTCATCATGTGTCAAATCTTAAGCATAGAGACCTTAAAACCTAAAACTAGCATTCATTTCATAAACATATATATAATTAGAACATATTTGATTGTGCATTCATTAAATTATTTGATGAATGAAAGAGAAATATAAATAGAGTTAAATACAAAATTTATAGTAATTTAATCAATAGAGAAAGAATTAGAGGGAAAAAAGCATAGAAAATTGATTGAAAAAGTCGATAGACATACTTAGAACCTTAAAATTGGCATGCATTTCATTAACATGCATATAATTAGAGAATAATAGATTATTTATATTAATTAGTTAGAGAGAGAATAAAAATAAGAAGAGACAAGGTGTTATAAAGGTTAGAGTTTTATAATAAATTTGAAAAAAAAAATATTCAAAAAAATATAAGAAATCAAAAACCTTTTATTTTAATGGAAATAAATTTTATGATATTTTTTAGTTTTGTAAATTTGAAAATAATTTTCAAATTATATTTTTTAAAATAACAAAAAAGATTTTAAAAAAATATTTTTAAATAATATGAAAAAACTAACTACATTTGAGATAACTTCTTTCCTCACTGTAAATTTTCTTTAAAAGATGACTTTTTTCCATCTCAAATTATAATGTCCAAAAGATTTGATTATTTAATCTTAATTCAGATTACTCAGATCTAAATTCTCTTCATTATTAACGATATAACAAAGATTAAATCTTAACTCAAACTCATTATTAACTATATATAATGATTAATCTTAACTCAAATTATTAAAGATGCAAACAATTTTTTAACAATATTTTATATTCAACTTTAATAAAATAAATTTTAATAATAAATAATTTTATGGCCACGATAGCGCGAGTGTTCGACTAGTTTATATAGTATTTGTAAATATTATTTCTTTTTTTAATAATTTTTATTTTTTAATATAAAGCTATTTATCAAAATATTTATTATTTAATTAAATAGTTTATTAAACATTAAATACGAATAGTATTATAAACATATAAAACAACCATTTATAACTAGTTTAATTATTAATTTTTATAATTGTTCGAAAATAAACTATTTATTTAAAATGGATAAATAATTGAGCAAAATATTTTTGATTAAAATAATAAAGTAAAAATAATCTATTCTAATTTTTTATAATTCTAAATTTTTAATTGTTGGAGCCAAACAAAGTTGACTGGGTTGAAACCCCAGTTAGAAAGAAATGCCCCAAATTAGTATTTCAAATTTTTTGAAAAATAAATAAAAAATATTTAATTCTTCCAACTAGAAATTCGAATAATAAATAGAACAAGAATGAACGCCCACATTACACCATAGTCCGCCGTCGAAGCAGATTTTCTGATTTTTTTTACATAAAATCAATAAAATAACGTTAATGACCAATAATAATATTGATGTTGCAGTTTTGAATATCTTTATATAAAATATGTTTAAAAATTAAATATCATTCAAGAACGTCTTCTGATTAATGTTTTTATTAACTATTGTAATAGTGGTGACATGTTCTTATTAATAATTATTGTCATTAATATTTTTTTTGAAATTTTAGACAAAGTGTCGGGTTAGTCTACGATCCAAAGGCCGAGAGTCTCCGTTGAAATTGACAAATGTCTGATTAACGGTGCTACACTGTTTAATGTACATATTTTAACAAGTGTGGCTGTTTTAAGAGGAGTTAGGATTAAATCTTGAGCCCCAGATCCTTGAATTTGGAGGACAAATCAATTTAAGATTGAAATCCTCAAAATCTGTGAAGCCATACACAAAAATCTGCAACAAACCTAAATAATGATTGTTCCATCAAAGTTAATTAAACATAATTAAATGAATAATTACGAAAAAAACTAAACAGAATTAAAATTCGTAATCTTGCACTCTATTGGTGAACTTTGACTAACAACCACATGTAATTTAGAAAACTGGAAAGAACTTTTTGCAAGCGAGACCTGTCAATTTAATACAATTCAACGCGAAATTAAGCGTATTTGAGTATATTATAAATGAGTTTGGGTTATAAATGGGTTAACCCGTTTATGACCCGTAAAAAATTTTGTTAAACAGATAAATCCGACACAGGGACGGAACCAGAAAAATAATAAGGGGGGGCGACATATTATAGATATGTTAAAAACAATTTGATACAAATACAAAATATACAAATTAAAGATAATTTGTTTAAATAAATTAATAAAAAATACATGACTAACTTTTACTTATAGAACTAAAAAAGAGAAGTTAATTTTTTCAATTATCCATTTTTTAAAACTGTTATAAAATTGTTTTGTCATAAAATGACATTGTATTGTTTTGTTTCAACTATTAATGCTTAATTTCATTTTAGTCTCTAATTTATTCTCAATCGAACGACATTGTTTTTGTTCACAATCCCAACCCTACCAACCCAGCAATCTCAGCCCATCCCTCCATCTTCGTCAATTTCCCTAGTCCCTTCCATGCTCCCACTTCCATTCAACCCCACAAGCCCACCAACCACCCTCAAACACCAAATCCTTCGCTGTCATCACAGTCTAACACCTCCTCACTCAATCCTTCCCGAGACTCCCGCAGTCCCGCTCCTCAGTTCTTCGCCGCCTCTTTAATCCTGACCGTCGCTCCTCTTTCTCTGGTGCTTAGGGGGGCGGTGCTCCTTAATGGTGGTGGGCAAGGGGGCGGCCGCTGCCCCCGCCCCCCTCTCGTTCCGTCCCTGATCCGACACGACTCGATTACGATCCGTTAACAATTTATTAATAACTTTATAAAATAAAATATCTATAACATATACAAAAATTTAATATGAAAAATATGAAAAACAATAAATGAGACCATATATTTAAAAAATAGATCTAAGAAAATTTAGATTTGAATTTTGAGACAATAAATGTTAAATAGGTTAATTTTTTAACTCATTTAACATGTTAATCGATATACATAAATAAGATAATTCGTGTCAATTAAATCAGTTTATTGTGTTAATTTATATTTTAAACGTTATATGCTTAGAAATCGTTTTAAAAATATGTGCGTTGCGTTCTATTGATCCCAGTTTTGGCACTGGAATATGGTAGGCTACATTTCAAAAAAAATTCGAGGAAAATTTATAGGTTCCATTATTTGTGAGGTGGTCCGTTAGTTGGAGAATCAAATTCATGATTTCTTTCTTTTCTTTTTTTTAATTAATGATTTCTTTCTTGTTAGTGTCAGAAATTTTTCAGCTGGCTGTTAGTGTCCTCGTGATATTATATATATGGTGAAGATGAAAAGTCTGGTCCACATCAGTTTCAAAAAGGGTGAAAACCTAAACCAAAACAAAGGAACAAAATGACAAGTTTGTACACGTACATCAACTGGCGTGAAATTGTTCTAGCTTAACTAGAGATCTCGAATTCGAGTCCTGGGTATGCAGCTGCGTTAAAACTTCGTTGGGAGAGCTTCGCCGCCCTTGTGGTCCTACCCGGCTCCAACGAGGATTAGTCTGGGATGCCCAGATACCTCGTGGTTTGAAAAAAAAAAAAAGAAAGAAAGCTTGTGCCAGCAATGTTGACAGTGCTTCACTCAAATGGTCCCCATACACCTAACCAGATCATTACTTTAGTGTCTAATGCTACACCAACCAAGCATGTTCATGACATCTTCGTTGAAAAGAAATTTGCAGTATCAAGTACAGAATGAATATGCCAATGCAGAAAACAGGAACAATACTTATATGACTCTACCTAATTCGGTTTCTGCAAAAAAATATGTGAGCTGCACCAGGAATTTCAGTGCAAAGCAGTTTGAGAAAAGGAATTGCCATGGCGACTGTATTACCAAGACTTCAACACATGAATATAATATAATACTGACAAAAACAACAATGATAAAATGTACAGAATCGGAAGATAGATGCACACAACAAGAAGCCAGGTTCATGCGTAAAGGTCTAACCTTTGACAGTTGAAGCCACTGTTTCTCTAGTAATCCTAGATTGTAATCGATAGCTACGGTTAACAACAGAGGAAAGAGATGAGTAATACGGTTGGCATCAGAGGGATTAAGTTGTGCCTTCACTATTCATAATCATAGTGTTGAACAATGTCCTTATTACCCTTACATCATATGCCTATTTATTCCATACTAAAAGGGTAACATACGGGAATACAAAATACTCAATCCTACAGTCTACAGGTTCTGATCAAAACAAAGAAGAAAGTAATGCAGTTTGTTCCTAATCAAAACCACTGTTTATTCTGATCAAAACCATTGTCTCTAATCAGATTCCATAATCTTGAACTCTTTTTTACTTTGAGCTGCTGTAGCCTAATAGATAAGAAATAAAAAAGTCAGACGTATCAAAAAGACGCAACACATGTACAGAAAAAAATACAATATTAAGAATCTAACCTTTTTTAGTTTGTCCAATACAGAATCTTCGTATGCCTGGTAATTAAGGCGAAACAAATCATCTTGGTGAGTTGGTACAATTGGCTTCGCACTCTCAGTAGCCATTACAGGCACGTCCCTCTTCAAAGCAGCATGCTTCGCACGTATCCTCGCAATCTCTTCCTTGAGCTTCCTAGCAATCATCTCCTCTTCTGCACGGGCATTTGCAACCGGATCAGGAGCAAATGCTGCACGTTCCCTCCCCTCAAGGTCAGCAACCATTTTCTGCCGTTCAGAATCTTGATAAGCCCTACGAACCTGCTTCTCACGCTTCACTCGGAGCAGATCATCAAATAACTTACGAGCTTTCTCATCCTTGAGAATCTCGTACGAAGCCTTAAGCCTCTGAAAATTCTCCTGAGCATTCGGATCATCAGGCCTCTTATCCGGATGCAACTCCAAAGCTTTCAATTTATAAGCTTTGGTTATTTCCTTCTCACTAAACTCAGCTCCATCCTCTCCAGAGTATAGTCCTAAAACTTCATAGTGATCAATATGGACGTCCATTCTCTCCATTCTGAAATCATAAAAAACACAACATGAAAATCAAATATTTTTTTTCAATGCTCTATATTAACAAACATGACTTAAATCCTTAAACAAACATGATGTCAAGTAAGGGCGTTCAAACGGTTAATTCGGTCAGTTAACTGAATTAACTGAAAATTTAATTACAAATTAAATATTTTGAAATTCTTAATAACTTATATTTAAAATAAAACAAAAATGTAAAATAGTAAATCCCAAGACATTGAAATATTTTTGCTGTAAAAGCATTACAGCTTGCAACCAAATATGTCATGACTGATTTAAGAGTTTCTCAAAAAATTATCCCCACACACTTTAATCAATTCTAATTCTTCCAGAGATCAAATTGAAGGATCAAATTATAGATTACACTCATTCGATTAAAACAAAGAAATCATCCAAAACTCACAATTTACGAAAAATTCACAATTGCAAACAAAGAAACAATCAACGATGTATAATTACAAACTCACGATTGTGTATTAAATTGACAGTTAAAGAATGATGTTATACTTGAAGCAAGAAGAACAAAATGTAAACATTAAGCAATGGATTTAGTTAGATGAGAGAAATTAATATTCAACAGAAGCACAGAGCACAATAAGAGGGAAATACCTTAATGCTAAGAGCACCACAAATCAACAATATTGGAGGATGGGTTTCTGTAGCAGGGTGATAGAGGAGGAGTTGTGGTAGTATCATGGTTATATTTCTCACCTTCACTTTTTTCTCATGAAATATTTTTCATCAATTTGGTGAGAAAGTGAGAAATAATTATTTGTTTGAATTATTTGGAAAGAAGGGAGAGGTCTTTACAATAGATGTCCGTTTTGGGTTCTGTGGATTGTTTAGAATAGGTTAGTTGATAAAATTATAAATTAATAAAATTCAATGTTAAATTTAATAAAATATTTAATTAATATAATAAATAAATAAAATATTATTTAAAATTTATAAAAAAATAAAAAATAATAGTATATATATGTTTAGCATTTTAAGGTTTACAATAATAAAAATATAAACCATTTTTAGTGGTCGAACTATCATTAATAATGATAGTAGTAAAATTAATAATTTGAGTTTTAAAAATTACAATTTATTAATTTATAGTTATTAATAAATATGTGAAAAAAATCTCACAAAATAAATTTATAAAATTCATCACTTAATATTTAAATATATATGATTGTAAAAATATTTAATTATTGGCATATGTTTTGAATGAAAAAATATAGATGAACTAGTTGCTTAATGTTTAAAATTAAGATTTTAATTTATAAAATTAATTTTTTTTACTTAATTTAGTTAAATTAAATAATTATTTATTTTTATTATCAAACATATTTAAAATAATCAAATACTTAAAATTTTAAATTAAATATTTAATTAATATTATCAAAAACTCTTATTATTTTAATTTGAGATTAGTTGATCAGTCTAAAAAGGTCTAATGATAATATTAATCTTGAAGTTTAGAATTTCTTTATATAGAATTAATAAACGTACGTCTTATTATTAATGTTTATAAATTTTTTTATCAACAATCGCAATGTATGTAACATTTTAATGTACATACTGAAATAAGTTTGATAATCTTACGGATTTTAGTTCATTCTTCATTAGAACTCAATTAAAGTGAAAATACATATACATCCCTTCAAAATTCTCCTCAATTTCTTCAAAACAAAGAAAAGTAGAAGATGTCAACATTTTTTACCAATTAGCAGAACAAGGTATACATGTGAATCAACTTTTGTTGGATAAAATTCATTTATTTAGGTTTCGTTTGTTTCCACAAAATATTTTCTTTATTTTTTATTGTTTGTTTGAATCAAAGAAAATAGTCAATGAAAAATAATTTTTGATCAATTACAAAATAAGTTCTCTAATAACTTATTTTATAACAAAGTATTTCCCTCTTTCTAAACGAGAAAAATATTTTTCAATTTATCACTCTTTTACATATAATGCCTAATATTAAATATCTTTTTAATTATTTTAAGTTTGATTATATAATTTATATTTTATTAATGTATTTTTAACATGTTCAAATTTTATTTACATAAATTTCAAATAATTTTTAATAAAATTTTCATATGGTTACCATACATTAGAAAATACAATTCTGAAAAATAAAATTCTAAGACTTATTTTCTATGAACAAATATTTCCTCGAAAAACTCATTTTCCGTCAAACAAATGGAACCTTAATCTATAACTTGGAAAATTCATGGCAGAAAAGTACTATATTAATTGAAGAATTACATTTTAATTCATATATAAACTTTCTTGATGAACCAAAAACAATACATACATACATTAGTACTTTCCAAGTTCCTTTTTTTTTTCCAACAGAAAGTAAAATAATCTTATTACAATTAGTTAGAGAAATTCACAATAATAACAGATTTAATATGAAAATGTAGAGTTTGTAATGAGTCTGCTACCAGTTCCTCTACCCTTCATGACATGCCTTCTTAAACCTGGAATATGAACATTTTTTATATATTCTCTCCAGTCTATGCTTCCCACATCGAACCCGAATTTCCTCTTCTCGTTTTCTGACATGATCTCCATCAGTCTCTGCGTATTGCTGTTATCAAATCTGCAGGAATAAATTGTTTTTAACGGTTTTTTCATCGTGCGGGTAACGTGACTAGTTAAATATGAAGTTAGAAGTGTAACATTTACCTTCCACCATAAAAAGTGTATGGTTCGTAAATATTAGCCAAATATTTAGCTTGTTCCACTGATTTTCTGCATATGATTTCATGTTTCTGGGACAATTTTCTGTCTGATGATCCATTTGGTGTTAACCCACTTCTTTGGATCACATCTCTCCAAAGATGAGAGGAGAAATCTTCCATGGAACTGAAGAGCTTCATGGATGGAACTTGGATGGGAGTGCCATTGGAGTCCATGTATGGACTGGAATTGTAGTGCTCGTAAAGCAACATTGCCAAGTCTTTGAACACTAATGGATTTACAACTGATGAAGCAATTTGGTAGACGTTGATTTCTGGTTTTTGTGCCTTTCCATGCCATGCCATTGCTGCCAAGGTTGCATTAGCCACCATATCTGCTGGGACCTTCAATCATTGTAAATTGTCAAGAAAACATCAATCGAGGTGAGAAAGAAACAACCCACCAAGCTAAAACATCGAGGAAGAACTGAGAGAAACAACAGTACTTACTACATCAAGTACACCGTCAGGATCTACCAGGAAACCTGTGAGTTGTCCTTTACCATAATAAAGAATTATAGGATCCATCATCCTGAGAAACAGAATCCAGGAGACGTAAGTTTCAGCTTCCATTTCAACACATTTTCCTGATGAAGATCAAGTCATTGATTACCTGTTTCCTTCCATCCATCCAGGAAATGGATCTTTCCAAGTGCTTTCGATGACGCTAGGCCGGACTATGACGACTGGTATATCTCCTCTCATGCTGTCAATCACCATTTCTCCCATGGCTTTGGTGAAAACATATGTGTCTTGCCACCCATATATTCTTGCCCTGTTTATGTGTCAACTAACATCACTTTAAGTCACTATGCATTCAACAACAAACTCTTTTATCAACCAGAAGTAACCAAAATACTTTACATAACCCAAAAATGTATCAGAAAAATGATTAACAAGATAGACTAGGAACTTATTACCTTTCCCTGCCTAATTCCTTCATCTTTTGAGCCATTTCATTCTCCTGAAAAGATCTTTTGCAGTCCAAAGCAAATTCCATTTCGTTTTCTACATCCAATGTTGGTATATATAGTGGTGAGCTTTCAGACATCAGGTTTTCACTTGCTATGGAATCTCCCATGGAGAATGGCTTTTCCATGATCTTTCCCCGTCTTTGTCCATTAACATAAGCTGTAATGATATAAACGACATATTTTTAGTTAATAAGTATCTTCTCAGGAGAATCTCTATCAATTCCTGCAATACCTGTCGATATTTGCAGGAAGAGCTTTAGTTTCTGACACTTCTTTGCAAATTTCATGAGATGGCATGGTCCTCGCGTGTTGATATCAATAGCAACATCATATCTGCAGTTTCAAACAGTCGCCAGTTTTATATCACATCGAATTGCTTAACACATTATAACTTCAACAATCAGTTTACACGGATATATGAAAATGGCCATGACCTTTCATCGAAGGTTGTATTAGCCGCAGAGTTGATAATGATGTCTACTTGGTCTGCAATTTCTTCTGCTAAATCTTCTTCCAAACCAAGATTAGATTCAGAGACATTTCCAACTACAGGAACCAGCTTGCTCAACATAAATGCTTGGAAGGATTTTCCATGTGCTTGACGGAGACTCTTGAATAACTCCGCATTGATTACCTAAGCAAGATCATTAATTAATAACTACAGCAGTATAACAAAATAAGTAGCAACAACTTTCACATACTTCACTCTTTAATCTTTCCATGGCAGATTCCTTATCTTTTGCCTTGATCAAAACATATATCTTCCCCACATCAGGCATTGTTCTCAAAATCTTCTCAATAAGAACTGTGAATAATAATTAACACGACTTCAGGGCATCTTTACAAAAAAAAAAAAAGCAAGGCATGTTCATTAACCACAATGAACTCGAGTTGCCTGCAAAACAAGAAGGGTAACATACCTTTAGCAAGAAATCCTGTAGCACCAGTAATGAAGAAGCCTTTGCCACGAAGAAACTTCACAATGCCAATGCCATCATGCATCTCAACTAAAGAACTACCAGTTGGTACTCCATAAGGAACCAAATCCTGAACAGCAACATCAGTCTGGGCTTTCCCATTCGCAGAAAGAACCAAGCTACTTCCTGAAGAATCCATTACAACAGAACCATGATCTTCACTAGCCAACAACGACCGCTCAGTCAAAGCCGAATGAATCCCACTAGACCTCACAGGCTTACTCCCACCTTGACAATACACAACCCTCTCATTCTTCCTCTTCACAAACCACCGGCTACACTTACCATTCACTTTCACAAGTTCATTCCCAACTGAAAAGGGAGAGTTGAGAGAGAAAGACCCCATATCACTATGAAGCAAACAAAAAAAGGAAACGCACAAATGGTTTGAAGGAGAAAGAGAGGTTGAAAACGAATTATTGCTTTGTTTAGAGTTAGAGAAATGGTTGGACTTAAAAAGTTGAGCTAATCACTAACTACAAAAGAGGGAATTCAAACAAAAAAAATTAAGTAAGAAGTCAGTAAACTAACAATATATATGTGAAGACATGGTGTGGTTAGGGTTTAAGATTAAAGGAGAAGAGAATTAGGTGAGTGAGTATATATAAATTTGAAAAGATTGCCTACATATATATATATAGAAGTGTGAGAGAGAGAGAGAGATATTTTTGTTGCTGTCCTACAAATTTGAGAGCTCTCTTTATGCCTTCGTACGTCACAGGGAGCAGGAAGGACTAAGATGGCGGGAGGCCTCTTTATATCTCTTGTTTTATTATTATTATTATTTCTTGCTTCCGTATTTTTATTTGGAATATTAAAATAATTAGGAGAAAGGGTGTGGCAAATGTTTATTATTTATTATAATTTAAAATTTTGGAAGTATTTGCTGCAGAAAATTAAAGAATAAATAAATGGAAGGTGTTTTAAATAATAATGTATGAAAATGTGAGAATATTTTTTATGTAATTATTTTTCTTAAGAGCTTTTTTTATTGTTCTTGTATACTCCCTCCATTCCTAAATAAGTGTTCATTTAAGTTCAAACTTTTGTTCTAGAATAAGTGTACTTTTAGAAATTTAACACATTTTTTTTCCAAATTACCCGTCTTTAAATTCCGTTTTTATTCTCTAAAAATTAAAAAATTTTGTTTTCCCAAAACTAAGACCAATAAAGCTCTTTAGTATTAAATATTTTTTAACACTACAAAAACAAATACATTGGAACACTAAAGTTTAAATAAGAGCTAAATAGTCTTTTTTTACTTACTAAAGTAATTTCTTAATCTGTGTGTTCATTGTTAAATGAATATTTATTTAGGAACGGAGGGAGTATATGGTTTCATTTGTGTGTGTGTGGGTATAAAAATATTTTGTGGAATTTGTACATAAATACTAGGTTTTTTTTATTTTTTTAAAAATATTCACTCATACTTACACGTGTTAAAATATAACTAGGTGGTTTTTTATGTAGTTATGCCAATTTTATGTTAAAAAATATAAATCTACACACCTTTATTTATCTATTTTTTAATTGATTGTGTTGTTTATATCTCCTCTTTTTTAACAAAGGAATTAGTTTTTTGTTTGATTAGTATATTTTGATTTTCGGCAAGTCGATATGTTTACTAGTTATAAAAATATATAAACAAAAATAACTGCTACAAATATGAAACGTTAGATGGTTTGTTTTAGTGAGTTGATGATTGATTTATTATTAAATGACCAAAGAATGAACATAAATGAATACATATGAACATTTATGATCAATTTATTTTAAAATTTGGTTTATTTGTTTTGTAGTTGTGGTTCTTTTAAAATTTTCGATGTTCATTCCTAAACATATATGTACACTTTAGGTAACATATTGTTATGTTAAGCGGTGTTATTTTTAGTTTAATTAATGTTTGATATGAACAATGAAGAAGTAAGGACATGATTTTTATTGTTAATTTCATATGATATGAACAAGAATAAACACTAATGAACATAATATATTCTCAATGTTCTTTGTTTTCCTTTATTGGAGGAGGATGCTCTTTTTAGATCTCTAAAATTTTATTTCAACTCAAGTGTTTCATTATGTCACATAGGTGACATAGTTGATTTTTTAAATATATACGAATAAAATAGAATGTTAATATTTCATTGGTAAAACTATGAACAATAATGATTGTGAATGAACATAAAAATACATATTAAATTATACAAATATTTAAATAATTAATGTGAGAACACTTATATAAAAACCATGGTAAATCTTATTTGATTTAACCTAACCAGAAGTTGAATCCGGCACAATTAATATTTATATATATATATATATATATTCTAATTCGGAAGCAAAAACAATACATATATATATATATATATATTATGTGTTTGACACGATTAAAATTGTGTACAATAAAATCTTATCTGCACAATTTTAATTGTATTAGAACACGTAGTTCTAACTATGTTAGAATTGATTTAAAATTAAACTCTAAATTATATATCTGCACAATTTTAATTATACTAGAATACATAGTCCTAACTCTGATAGAATTTATTTAAAATTTAAATTTAAAATTAAAATCTAAATCTTATATCTATATAATTTTAATTATGCTAGAACACATAGTCATAACTATGATAGAATTCATTTATGAAAGAAATCATATATAACACATATATATAAAATACTAATTAATTAATACATAATTAATTAAGCGGTAAATAAAATGAACAGAAAATGCACACCTGAAGTTCCGTTCAACACAGCGGAAGAATAACGATACCTTGTTGAGGGTACGCTCGTATCCAAGGGCACAGAGCGTCGAGATACAGGCAATGTTCACACCTGATCTTACACCGGAAATCGAACCCGAGAGAAAAACCGCCTCTTGGTTTCTTGGAAGAGAAGAGTCTATTCTCTCTCTTATAACTTTGGTGGAAGTGTGGAGTGATGTAAGAAATGAAGGGAGGAATAGTTTATTTACAGAAGTGGAAGTACCATTTTGTGAAATGATACTTTTCCACTCAAAACTGCATTTTAGCTCCTAAATTAAATATGCTTCTAATTTAATCCTTCTATCGAATAAACCATAATTAAGTCCCTTAACTTAATTATATTTATTCGACAACCCAAACGTCATGGGCGGAATAAATTATCCTTTCATCTCCCACTCGCACATGACGATTGCGAGTACAGATTCCCTCTTTTAAGGGAACGTTTTCGATCGTATGTAGTGCGGGCGCGCGACCTTCAACGAAATGAACTTCTGGCGGTTAAGTAGCTCAAGTATAATAGAATATCACTTGCTATTTCTATTTTTGGCTAAACGTGATTATTCTCTAGATTACTTTCCTAATATCACCAATTTCGACTCATTTTAATCTCACGAAATTTTGTCATAAACACTAAAATTACATATCTTGTAAGAACCAGTGATTAACCATATTAATCAAATTTCCCACGTAATTTGGGCGCCCTGTGTTATATGAACGCTAGTGATATCTTCGAAAATAATCTTCCTCCTTTATTATTGATCCACCATATGTCATAGTACCAAAAAGTTAACGCTTGCCCACTCATAGCTAGTGCAGCTTATTTGTACAATCTAATCAAATTAAATACTATGACACATGCTTCACAATAATATCAAAGTAAGAAGGGAACATGTAGAAATCCACTTGACTGTTACTGAGTCTCACATAAGAAAAATTGAGATCAATTTCAATTTAATCATTTTTCATTCATTGGTCGGCTTATACACACTATACTCAATAATGTTGTAATGCATTCTCAACTTATGAACGCATGTTTATTAAAATTACATCACACAAAGCTTCGGTCTTCAGTGCACAGAACACCTTCCCTCAGTCCACTATTTAGCCTTTTCCAAGACTGCGATTTCGGTATTTGACAGAACTTAAATACTAAGCTAGCTTTCCATAGTATTTGCATTTATAAATTCATATTCACAAATTTATAAATTACATGACCCAACATATCATGACGTATTTAATAATACGATTTCTAAGCGGTATTCGATTATTGTATGTTTTCCCAATAACTACCTAATCTTGGCATTCTATTACAAAGATAAAATTCAAGTAACACGCCCATGTAAGTAGGCTACTTCTGTCAACATGATCTCTAAAACTATACACAATAGTCTTACGTATAATGCTATATGTCACACAAACATTTGTTACGTCACCAATTCTTAAGAAACTAATTTCTTTTCACATGAGATTTTAACTAACGGATCTACACTTAAAATCTCTCGTGGACTTATAAATGAACTCTAAGTTCGTAATTCCTATGCAATAACGTCATTTATGACTTAAACGATACTTGTATTCGATTAGCTCCTTTAAGCTATCGAGTATAACTATCTTCTGAGATCGTCATATCTTCTCGAGGTAGTTCTACCATAGATATTACACAAAATCTATCTTTCCAAAACTCCTCTTCATATAATAGTTCTAACTATTTATGAAAAACTTGCTTTCTTACTTCCTACCCTCTTGGTTTATGTAAGAACCATGCAACGCTATTTTCACTTGTAGATCCCCTAACAACGCTATACAAACATTTTAGCGTTTCACAAGTATCATTCATACTACTCTCATTAATCCTACTCATGAATTAGATTTGTCTACTACTAGCTAATACTTCATTTAGCATAGTAGAACCATCTCTTGTACAAAACAAGTCTTAAACTTGTATCGTAAGTCACTCAATTGTATGTAACAAAATTCTTGCTTATTAAACAAGTTGCACTCTTGTACTAAAGAAGACATACTATATGTGGACTATCATAGAGTATGACACTTAATCATTTTTCTTTACATAATCAAATATGGATACAAAGACTATTATCAAGACTAACTAATTCTTGATATGGCTACTTGAAACTCATTTTCAAAGTTAACTCATAAATTATTCTCATCACGCTAGATCGCTCAATTCTAGTCACTCGTGTATTACTAAT